>JAODPA010135826.1:0-16373 GCA_025585075.1 Nepenthes mirabilis
CGACCCGAAAGCATGCTCAAACTAAGATAGGCAAACCACCAACTATGTCATGCTGGGAAATTTTTATTCTGTATTGTGCTGACACTATATGTTTATGTGCTGGTAGCCCAAGAAAACGGGCTATGCCGACACTATATGACATATTTGACATCACTATTATTGGGGTATTTGTATTTCGAATGACATTTTATATTATAATATTAGTATATATTCAGATTATATGATCATTGAGTATCCAATACAGTATTTTGATACGACAATTTAAACCAGGAGCTTGTGATGACACCATAAAAACTGTCTCCATGTATAATTTTTTCTTAATTTAAAGTCGTATTTTTTTTAGAAACAAGCTCAACAATAGTATTGTTGAGTCAAAGACGAGGATATCTATATAGCAGTGAAGCCTTGGTAGCTTCAAACACATCATAAAAAGCCATAAGAAATGGTGAGACAAAATCCATTTTGATAGTCTATATATTTCTTAAGGTCTATTAGATACTCCCATTATGGTTTAGCCCATTTCAGTAAATCAAACAAATAGCATATTTGGGAGTGAAAGTCGTTGATTGATTAGCCAAATTCCTAAATTTTATTATATAACTCATACCTGATGTAATATTGATGAACAAAGTCTATTGATGACTAAATTATTTTAGAAAGTTTTATACATCTTTGGTTATTTTAAATCAACTAAATAACATGTTAATAGATGAAATAGATATATTAGCGGTAATTAGATAAATTTTTTTTTTTTTGTTTAAGTAGTTGATCTTATTGTCAAAATATTCTCGGCAATTAAATTTTTAATTATTTGGTACGTAAGGTTCTAATGTTAATCGAACTTTTCGGCAATCCATATTCTCGTGCATTTTATATCAACTACCAATGTTGCACACCTAGTTACTAGAATTTCAAACCACGTGGCCATTCAATTTATTTTTAACATATTTGTAAATTTTGATTGTGTTGGGTCTCATGTCCTGGCCCATGAAGAATTCGAGGCCCATGAGAAGGATGACAAAGCCCACACGGGATGGCGGGCCCAGCCCAGTTACACAGGAGGCGTATGCAGAGCCGCGCTGGCAGAAGGCGATGAGGACCCTGCAGCGCATTAAATGCGCTGCCGAAAAACCGACAGAAAGGCAAAACAGGCCAGCCAATAGAGAAGCGGCTGGCACAGCGCCAACGGCTCACGCAACCGCCTGTAGGCGGCCAACCAATCCTCATTACAGGGAAAACCAGGCGTGAGCGGCAGCGCCAGGGGCCTGCCAGCCACGGCAGAACGACGGCCGACATAATCAGGGATCCACAACAGCTACCAGTGGCAAAGGAGCCCTCACAACGGGCATCTTGGTGCCCAGAGCCCAAGGGGAAGGGACCTATAACAGCTTCCGCTCCCCGCAGAGAAGGGGATCCCCGATTTTTTCTGGCTACGACCACAGAGACTCAAACTCTGATCTCATACACTCTGAACAAACTCGCAAAGAAGCAAAAGCTGGAACTGAGGAGTGACTCACTTCCGTTTGGTATAAGCTAGCTCGCTACTGTTCCCCAACGTCTTCTCAGATTACAGGAAAGTTAGCCACCCGCTGCGATGCATCAAGGGAGTTAGGCCTCCCATCACCTGCTCACTGCATTTTCCACTCCATCATTCATGCATCTCTCACGCAATTACGGCATTCATCCGCGCACTGCTTTTGGCGTGCGCCATTTCCATTCATTGCGGGAATTTGCTGACTTGAGCGTCGGAGCGGCCTCGGTGGGAGAAATCCTGCCGGACCCCTGACCTCCTATTTGTTGTTTGTATTGTGCAGGTCCAGGTTTATAGAGACGGAGACCAGACCCTTTTCCTAACGCCACCGCGTGCTAGGGAATCCGAAAGCTCCCTAATCCGTACGGTAACCGCGGACTCGGGACACAACATTGGTGCCATCTATGGGAAGCTGACGAGAAGCCAAGTGTCTCTTTCCCACCTTGCTCCTGAACACCAGAAGATGGAAAATACTCGAGCACAAGCTAGAGCTTCGGCGATGGAGGTCGTTGCCCAAAGTGAAGACCCCCTGTCGGGAACTAAGTGAACGACCGTCCAGAGCCCGACGTCCACCGTCTGGCTGCGGACGTGGGCAATATCAAGCTAGTCCTCCACGCCCTGTGCGAGAACACGGGGACTCTCTAGCCGGGGGCTGCTCCTCCAGCATCCCAAGTCTCTACCTCTAAGAAAGCAAAGCGTCGTGCAGCCGCTCGCAGGAGGCGAGCCAACCAGCTCGACAATGCCGCAGCCCCGGTGGCCCCAAGAGGAGAGGATCCTAATGAAGCGGAACGTCATCCCGCCCGTGACGACCGGGAGGAGAGCCCTGAGAGGTGTAACCTCCGCAACTTGCGCGGCAATGGGAGGCCGACCGCGGCAGGCTCCAACAGCGAGCGAGCCACTCAGGCGGAGAGTCGCCACCCCCGACGAGCTCGACCGCACCTCCAGGACCCCATGAAGCTCCGCAATGTCATCAACGCACGGAGAGGCACTACGGACCCGTCGATGAAGGAGAAAGTCAAAGTGCTGTGGGATATCCTGCATAAAGAGAAGCCCATGCCCTCCTCCGCCGACCTCCGAAGATCGCCCTTCGCCATGGACTTGTGGACCCAGCCATTGCTAAACAAGTTCAAGATACCGGTCCTGGAGGGGTACGACGGAAACAAGCACCTGATGGACCATCTCTACTACTTCCGTACTCACTTATATTTGCAGGGAGCGAGCGAAGCCTTAATGTGCCAGTGCTTTCCTGTCACCCTTAGGGGGGACGCATTGCTCTGGTTCTACGGCCTCCCCCCGAACTCCATACGCTTGTTTGACGAGCTTGCTGACAGCTTCCTGAGCTAGTTTGCCTCCAGCCGTAGGGAGGAGAGGCAGCCGTGGCACCTGGTCCGCCTCTGCCACAGGTCAGATGAAAGTCTGAAGCGGTTCCTGAACCGTTTCATCACAGAGGCGCGGCGGATCCCCCAACTATCAGACGAGCTGAAGTTTAACGCCTTCGTTGCCACCCTGGCGGCTAGGGATTTCTTCAATCACCAGTCACACCAACGCCCTCAAACCTTCCGGGAGGTTGAGGCCATCGCCCGGGTGTATATCACGGCCGAAGAGGCTAACGAGGCGAAGCGTCCTGAGTGAGCGGACCAGCCCCCGAAAGCCCCCAAGAAGACCAGTGGGCGAAAGAGGGATAGCGACAGCCAGCGCTTCCCGGAGCACCGAAAGCAACAGCGGCCCCCGCTGGGACCCAGAAAGGACTACAACAGAGCTTCCCTGACTCATCTGAACGACAGCCGCACGAACATCCTGATGCAGATCCAAGATGAGAAGTTCTTCAAGTGGCCGAAGACGCCCAAGGGTCCCAGCGGCAGCGACCAAACCAAATACTGCCAGTACCACCGCTACCTGGGACACTCGACTAAGAACTGCCGGACCCTGCAGCAGAAGATTGAGGATCTGATCCGGTGCGGACACCTGAAGCGGTTTGTGAAGAGTTCGGGGCAGGGACCAGCAACCTCTGACGGTGAAGCCAGCGAGCCTCTGAGGGCCCGCACAACTGCCGGCGTGGTCAGCATGATTTTCACCACGGCCGTCATGGATGCCAGGCGTGGGAAGCTGGAGCCAACTCCCAGCAACAAGCGAGCGAGGGTAGGGGTTAGGGATGATGTCATTAGCTTTAGCAACAATGACATGGCTCATGTAACCTCTCCCCACACTGATCCCTTTATTGTATCAGCCCTTGTTTCAGACGGTGGGGATGACTACCAACTGAAATGGGTTTTCATCGATAATGAAAGTTCGCAAAATTTGCTGTATCTCAGTGCCTTCTTTAAACTTGGACTAAAACGAAGCCAGATAAAAGCTGCCAGCGGACCCTTGTACGGCCTGGACAACGAGCCAGTCCTCGTACAATGGATAGTTCGGCTGAAAGTCACTATGGAAACTCACCCGCGCTCTGTGACGCGAGAGCTGGCCTTCCTCGTCGTTGACCTACCGTCCGTCTACAACGCCATACTGGGCAGGCCCTTTTTAACCACCTTTGGAGCTATTACGTCCATCCCGCACCTAAAGGTAAAATTTCTCATCCCGTGGGGCGTGGGAGAAGTCCTCGGAGGCCAAGAGATGGGACGGACATGCTACCTGTCCCAGATCAACCCCGTGGTACCATGCTGCCCAGACGAAGACCTCGACCTTCGGGATGAGACCTTGCTGCAACAGGCCCAGTCCGGAGAAGAAACCGAGGCGATCCCTTTAAACCCCGCCGAGCCAGAAAGGTGCATCAATGTGGGCAGATCTCTCCAACCCAAAGAACGCGACCGACTGATTACCTTCCTTAGGGCCAACTCCGATATGTTTGCCTGGGTTCCCGCTGACATGCCCGGGATACCTGCCGAAGTTATTGTCCATAAGCTGGGCCTGGACTCGAGCCGAAAATCTGTTCGGTAGAAGCGAAGGAACCACTCCGTCGAAAAGTTGGTCGCCATAAGAGAGGAAGTGAAAAGACTTTTGGACGCTGGATTCATCAAAGAAGTCCAATACCTGGAATGGCTGTACAACGTTGTGTTAGTGAAGAAGAGTAGCGGCAAGTGGCGGATATGTGTCGATTTCACTGACGTGAACAAGGCTTGCCCCAAAGACAGTTTTCCACTTGACAAGATCGACTAGCTCGTGGACTCCACGTCCGGGCACGAGCTCCTGAGTTTCATGGACGCATACTCTGGATACAACCAGATCCGGATGGACCCGGAGGACGAGGAGCACACCTCGTTCATGACTGACCAAGGGACATACTGTTACAAAATGATGCCCTTTGGACTCAAGAATGCGGGCGCGACCTACCAGCGCCTTGTGAACAAGATGTTCGAGGCCCAGATCGGACGAAATGTGGAGGTGTACGTCGATGACATGCTCGTGAAGAGCAAAGTCGCCAGCAACCACGTCAGTAACCTAGACGAGACTTTTCAGGTCCTACGATGGCACGGGATGAAGCTCAATCCTGCCAAGTGTGCCTTCGGAGTGACCTCGGAAAAATTTCTAGGCTTCAACGTGTCCCAACGCGACATTGAGGCCAACCCAGAGAAGATCAAGGCCATCCCCGACCTGAACCCACCGAGAACGATAAAAGAAGTACAGAAGCTGACCGGGCGAATAGCAGCCCTCTCGTAGTTTCTCGCCAAGTCAGCAGAAAAATACTTGCCCTTTTTCAAGGCGCTAAGGGGCACCAAATCACAGAGATTCAGATGGAGTGATGAATACGACGAAGCTTTCAGAGAATTGAAGACCTACCTGTCCAACGCACCGCTCCTAAGCCCGCCGCACGAGGGAGAAGAACTTTACCTCTACTTGGCCACGTCAACAGCAGCTCTCGACTCCGTGTTAGTTGGAGAGCATGAAGGCAGATAACAACCAGTGTACTACATGAGCCGGGTGCTGACGGACGTAGAGACCCGCTATCCGCACGCTGAAAAGATGGCGCTCGCACTTATCTATGCGGCGCGAAAGCTACAGCCCTACTTCCAGTCGCACCGGATCGTTGTACTAACGGACCAGCCGCTGAAGTCGATCTTCCATAAGCCGAAGACGTCCGGACGGTTGGTCAAATGGGCTGTCGAGTTAGGAGAATTCAATCTGGAGTTTCGACCCCCGGCCAGCCGTGAAGGGGCAGGCTCTGGCTAACTTTATCGTAGAAGCGGCGACACCAGCACAAGAAGAAGACGACAACCCAGGAAGCGTGGAAGACCACGATCCTCCTATATGGACCCTGAATGTGGACGGATCATCCACTCAAACGGGCAGCGAAGCCAGAGTCGTGCTAAGGACACCGGAAGGCATGGAGATTGTGTACACAGTCACATTGGCTTTCCCGGCCACAAACAACGTAGCAAAATACGAGGCTCTCCTCGTGGGCCTGCGACTGGCTAAGGAGTGTTCCGCGTGGTCGTTGGTTGTGTGCAGTGACTCCGAGCTTGTGGTCAATCAGGTGAAGGGGAACTTTGACGCCTCGAACCCGCAGCTCGCGAGGTACATAGCGAGAGCAAAGGCCCTGATCCCTGAGTTCGGTCGGTTTGTGATCGAGCACATCCCGAGGTCGGATAACCAGCGCGCTGATCGACTGGCCCGGGACGCGGCTACCAGATCCATGGAGCAGTACGCGAGAGAGCCCAGGGAAGTCCTGAACGCACCTAGCATCGACGTCGAAGATAAAGAGGCGCTGCGGGTCGATGCAGGAAACAATTGGATGACGCCGTACGTGAAGTACCTGATCGAAGGGACCCTACCCGATGACACCGACGAGGCCAAGCGAATCAAGAAAACGGCAGGATGGTACATGATCCTGAACGGGAGACTGTACAGGCGAGGATACTCCATTCCCCTCCTGAAATGCCTCACGCCAGAGGAAGCCGACTACACGCTGAGCGAAGTGCACCTGGGACTGTGCGGCTCGCACATTGAGGGTAAGAACCTTGCGTTCAAAGTTATGCGGCAAGGGTTCTACTGACCCACCATGAAGCAAGACGTTATGGAGTTCGTCCGGAAGTGTGAAAGTTGCCAGGTCCATGGCAACATGGCGCATCAGCCGCACAGGGAGCTGCACTGCCTCCAATCCCCGTGGCCATTCGCACAATGGGGGCTCGACATACCTGGGCCCCTACCTTTAGCTTCCGGACAGAGAAAATTCCTGATCGTCGATATCGACTACTTTACCAAGTGCGTGGAAGTTGTGCCTCTCGCCAAGATCACCGAATAGAACGCGATGGAGTTCCTCCGTTAGGGTATTGTTCGCCGCTTCGGGATTTCGGAGGTCATAGTGACCGATAACGGGACCCAGTTCACCGGCAAGCGCTTCATAAAGTACTGTCGTGACCTCCGCATCAACCTGATCCATACATCCGCGGCGCACCCTCAAGCCAACGGATAAGTTGAGGTCACAAAGCGCACATTGCTGCACGGATTGAAGACCAGGCTGGAAGACGCAGGGGCTCCTGGACTGAAGAGCTACCGTCCGTGCTGTGGTCATATCGAACAACCCCGCGGGAGCTGACGAGGGAAATGCCCTTCCACCTCTGCTTTGGGGCTGAGGCTGTGGTCCCGGTGGAAGTGGGGATGCCAAGCCTGCGGATCGAATGCTTCGACCCAGCCACCAACGAACAGAGGCTCCAGGAAAGTTTAGACCTGCTCTCGGAGGTTCGAGATGCAGCACGACTGCGGACCGCGAACTATCAGCAGCGCGTCGTATGGTACTACAACAAACGGGTAAGGGCACGGCCTCTAGAAGTTGGAGATCAGGTCCTCCGGAGTGTAGAGGCGGCGGAAAAGACCGCGAATAGGAATAAACTCTCCCCTGGGTAGGAGAGGCCATTCCTCGTCTCCACAATCCTCCGGAGCGGAGCGTACAAGCTGCGTGCCCAGAATGACAAACTAGACCCATGGACTTGGAACGCCGCCAACTTAAGGAAGAATTACCAATAATGCTACATCAGCCCAGGTAAGTCACAAACACATGCATCATAATGAATGCTTGGACATGCGTGTTATCTTTTGTTAATAAAATTAATTTTCCTGTCATCCTGCATCTTTATTTGCGTGAATTGTTGACATGCATGGTATCCATAAATCATACGACCTAGACTGCCCCTAAGTCGGGGACCAACGTCCATCCGTAAAATCAGTCCTTGGCCCAGCGTCAGGCGGTCCGAAAGTGACCATCCCAGGACTTCATCTCCGCGCCAGGTGGCCCGAGGACTGCCCCATGCAACTTGGCTCCGCGCCAATAGGCCCGAGCAGCCCCCTGCCCTTTGGCTCTGCGCCAGACGGCCCGAAAGAAGCCACCCGCAGGCTAAGACATCTTGTCAAAAGGACCCAGGCGGTCCGCCAAACAGGCTTCGCGCCAACGACCCAGGCGGTCAAAACATTAGGCCTGGGGGCTTTTGAAGCTCCCAACCAACGGCCAACAAAACCTTATGGGGCAAAAATTGCAGGTGTGCGGCGACCTTCTTGAACAGAAGAGAGCACCCTCAGTCTACCATGGTCGTGGGCTAGGACCTTAAACTTGGTGATTACAACGCCTTGAGCAGTGGTCACACACCTCCCACAATCATACGCGACCAAGGCCTAGACCCTAGAGTCCAGTTGCCGCGGCCTGACAGCTCTGGCTGACCCTTGTTGTGGCTCCACGGGACTTGCGACGACATCCGTCCTACCGGATTGAGCTTCCCACTAAACGCGTGAGCTGCGATGACATTCTCTGACGAAGGACGAGCACAGCGCAAGAAGGCGCCTGGATAGGGCCTTAGCGACAATAGCTCTGAAGAGCTTAGCATTCAAACATGGGAAGTAATCCCACAGATCACAATAAACGAAGATTGCAAGTGACATGCCACACCAGAAGAAGTATAAGTACAAAGAAGAAATAGCCACTTTTTACTTAGTAACAAGAAGCAAGTATGATACAAAACGAAGGGATGGCGGTAAAAGACAGTCTAACAATCAATACAGATTGAGACTAATCAGGTAGACAGGATGGAGCAGCCTCCTTGTGAAAGTTCCTCAGGCGAGACGCCTCCCATATCCTGGCATTACCCGGGTGAAAGACTCCTTCCGGAACGTGGGGAGCTGCTAAGGAGGCAATCTTGCTGCACAGGCGGATACTGTCCCAATACCAAGCCTCCAACGCCAGCCGTGACTCCGACGGAGAGAGCCAACCAACCATGTCTCTGACCAACCGAGCATTATCGTCCTCCGCGGCGACGAGCAGGGCTTCCAGTTGCGCCACTCTCCGCTGCAGGAGCCCATTCTCCTCTTCGAAAGAGGCGAACACGGCCCTGCCGCGAGAGATGACCTGCTGCAAGCCCCCGTTAAAGAAGGCGGTCAACTCATCGAAGGGGTTGAAGCAACGTCAGAAGCACTCCCAAAGCATGCAACAGTGAAAGAAGGCCAGATTGAAGCAACCATACCCGAGTAAGAGCAGCGCTCTGAGAATGTGCGAGATCGCCCAACGAAGCCTCTCCCTGAGGTTCCTCTCCTTCGCCTGCTGGAGGCGAGCTGGCTGGAAGGGTGGCGGCCGTAGGAGCGCTCGGGGGCTCCTGCCACGAGGACGTCCCGACTTCCCTCTCGCTAGCTTGGACCGGATCAGCGACAAACGCAACCCCTTCCTCTGGAGATGGAGTCGTGCTTTCGGGGGCCCTGAACTCAGAAATGGGCTCCACAAAGATCACAGTCAGCTCCACAGGCCCCCTGGCCTCCGATGTCGACGCAGGCACAGCCTGAAGTGACCCCTTTGGGTCGTCAAGGACAACAACATCATCCCTCGCTTCTGGGACGGCGTCTGCAAGCGTCTATGCAACGGAACGAGCGGGAGGACTCCCAGCGGGTTGAGACTCCGCCACGCAGACTTCGTGGACGGCTAGTCCCACGGTTGAAGTTGACGATGGTTTGGCGGTCTCCCCTGGTGACCCACGCTCGTGGCCCTCTTCGAAGCCGAACTTCCCACCACAACCGAAGAGTTGACTATCCGTCTTTGGGACCTCCGTGTGGAAGTCCCTCTTGCCTACCACAACCTCTTTATGGGAGCCTCCTCCTCCTCGTCGTCTGACGACGACTCCAGCAACGAACAACTCTCCTCCTCGTCCCCCCGGACGATCGAGGAGCGGCCGTATCTCCAGGTTCTCTTTTGCCAGGACCAGCGATCTTCCACCCATACGGAGGCCCCCACTTGGAGGCCTCGAAAGTGATGGAGGTCAAAAAGTAACCTTGGATAGAGAACTTTGACTCCTCAGATTTGATGGCCGAAATCAGCTCCGCCGCCTCCACAGCATCCTCAACCGGCAGTTTTTCCTGAAAGAATCCCGAAATCGGGCCCCATACTCGTGAAAGCTCAGAGTCAGGGGGCTCTTGCAGAAAGAAGAAGCGATCCTTCCAACCCTTCACCGAATCAGGATTGGTTCCACGAAAGCGGAATCCCACCTTCAGTGACATCGACACCCAATCCTCCGACTCCGTGAATCGAAAGATCAGTCTGGCTGCCTTGGCGTCAAAAGAACCACCTGGAGGTAGGCAAAAATGCACAGCGACACCAAATAACGCAACGCGTTAGGATGAAGCCTCACCACCGAAACTCCTAGCGCGTCTACCAGCGCATACAGCGTGCAGGGCATCCTGTAACGAAGCCCTCCCTTTAGGTGGTGTTCGTACACTGTGATGTAGCCCGCTGGGGGGCACTGGCTATATCCAGTACACCAGGAACGTGATAGCTCCAATTACTGGGAAGGCCGTAATCAACCACAAGAGAAGCGATGGCGCCCACAGTCAGAACGGACTTGGTGTTATGAACACCAAGGCGACACATCCTGGGAGCCTGGGAGGAAGAAGAACTTTCTCTCCTTTTTGCCATATCTCTCTCTATCGACACAAGCTGGCTACGGAAAAAATCTCAGCAGGAGGAGCAAGCCATCCTGACTGATTTAAATAGGCAGCGGAAGACCAACAGGCGAGAAACCTAAGCGACGCCCACTAAGGGTGACGGGGACACATGCCGACTTCGCAACGCTTCGCAGGATTCGAAATCGCCCGCAATCATGACCAAACGCCAGACTGACAAGCGCGTCGCTTCAGCCGTCTGACAGGCACCCACGTTGGTGCCTCCGCATTAAATGAGGGCTCATGATAGTGAAGCCCACGAAGGGGGGCAATGTAGCATAGAGTGGAAAAAGCCAATCCAAAAACAAAAGATACAGAAGAAGAAACAGCGTGGCAAAATAATAAATTTCATTGCAGCAACAGGCCCCGTTACAATGGCAACACGCATGACACAAAAAAAAAAAAAGAGGGAGAAAAGAAGAAGATATGGTAGCAATAAAAGTAGCTATCAGCTAATGATCCCAATGGCCTGTGGAAGAGCTTGGGACGTGATAATCCACCAACTGCTCGCGCGTTCGGGCGTGTGAATTGCGAGGGTCCAGAACGCCGACTCGAAAGTTTGAATCCTCCAGCGAGGCCAGCCTCCGGCAAAGCCTGATGGCGTCAAGGTAACTCCTCTCGAGAGCAAGACTCACACCCTCCGGCCGGAGCCTTGTCCTCAGCTCTAATCGTAGCCTAGAAACCTCAGCCTCATGTTGTTGCCTAAGCTGCTCAATCTTCCCTTCAATGGCCAGTATGCGGGCCTGAGCCCCCACATTGGCACCAACGAGACGTGTGGCCCTGGCCTCCGACTCAGCCCAAGCGCCCTCCAGGTGCACCACGCGAGCCCTCAGCCATTCCACCTCAGCTGCTGCCACTCCTACACGCGGCTCAACCCTCTCAAAACCCGGAGGCGCACTCCGATTCTGAGATGGATCCCCGACCGTGGCTTCGGAGTGGGCCCCTCCTGAAGTGCCAGCCCCTGAAGCCCAGGGAGTGTGAGAGCCAAACTCAGATTCGTTAGAGGAATGCCCCGAGTCATTAGAGGAATCCTCCATCAGCTTTGCAGCAAGAAGACACACGAAGAGAGTAAGTTACTTATAAGCACGCGGGCGCAAAGAAATGCAAGGTTCCAAGGAAAAATGGCACGTTTAAATAGATAAGTTTTCTCCTGGGAAGACGGCACCCCTGAAAGGGCGGAAGGCGCCAGTGGCCAACCAATGGGGACCTTCCACGTGGAAGGCCCATAAAGCCTCGCGCGTTTCCAAGGCGAGACGCCGCGACGCAACGTCTCCTGACCACGTGGACATTGAATGCACCGGTCACGCCAATAGACGCGACCGCCAACAGTGACCCTTCTGCTCCCGCAAAGTCAAGTACAAATCACCAGGAAAAAGCGCCCAGCAAAAAGAGAAGTACGCACGAAGGAAGAAGGAAAATGAAGGCAAAAAGGGCTACTTTTTTTATTAATCAATGCTTTCTTACAAAGTACAAAGTCTGCAGCAATAATGTTATGAGAAAGACGAAAGAAGACGACGGTGCGAGGCCCCGTATGCTCCATTTCCATGCCCCAGATGAGCTTGGCAAATGTGATCTACATGAGATCCCCACAGCTGGAGCCGTTGGTGGTTCGCCAAGCGGACTGGGGCGGGCACGGAAGCACACCCCCCGATGGAAGCCGCCGAAGAGCTATCCACCGGGGTGGGATCAGCACTGAGGCCAGGAAAGCCCTCTGGGAAAGTAGGGGCGAGACCCCGACTCCCTCGCTGGGTTTCTGGCCTCGAAACCTCTCCACGGTCTGCGCTCGAGCCTAACGAGTGGGAAGAGCATGTGCGGAAGCCTCCGCTGGCAGAAGACATACCCGCAGAGGTTCCGCCAAGACTCTACCCGGGGTCAGGTCAGCCACAACCCGGAAGGAGGTACACGACGGCAGCAGAATGGCCAAGCCACTCTCGTTAGCACGGAAAGCGAACTACAACATGGGGTTTAAGACAATCTTCATCAAGAGTTTCAAGTATTCGGCCGATCCATCCAACTCCTTCTCGGACACCCGCCAGGAGCGGAGAAAGCCAGGATCTTCTCATTGCCTCTCCGATGAAAACCAAGGGATGAACTCCACCCGCTCGAATGCCCCTCCTATTTATGGGCGAGATGCGAGCCATTCTCTTGCCCAACACAGCACGGCAGACGTCTTTCATGGAACGGGAAAAACCCCTGATCAGACGCGACCCAAGGCGTGCGAATCTCATCCAACAGAGTGACAAATCACGACAACACCTAAAAAGCCTGTCCAACCTCCTGGGGAAGGCGCGAATCCAGAAAATGACAAACGGTAGCGCGGCACGAGAAGGGCTGAGAAGTCGCGGAATGGGCCCAAGAGACATGCCAAGCCTGACCACTGGCCGGCCCAGGCATGGGGGCTAGTGTTGGGTCCCATGTCCTGGCCCATGAAGAATCTGAGGCCCATGAGAAGGATGACAAAGCCCACGCGGGATGGCGGGCCCAGCCCAGTTACACAGGAGGCGTATGCAGAGCCGTGCTGGCAGAAGGCGACGAGGACCCTGCAGCGCAATAAATGCGCTGCCGAAAAACCGACAGAAAGGCAAAAAAGGCTAGCCAATGGAGAAGCGGCTAGCACAGCGCCAACGGCTCACGCAACCGCCTGCAGGCGGCCAACCAATCCTCGTTCCAGGGAAAACCAGGCGTAGGCGGCAGCGCTATGGGCCTGCCAGCAACGGCAGAAAGACGACCGACATAACCAGCGGTCCACAACAGCGACCAGCGGCAAATGAGCCCTCACAATGGGCATCTTGGTGCCCAGAGCCCAAGGGGGAGGGACCTATAAAAGCTCCCGCTCCCCGCAAAGAAGGGGATCCCCGATTTTCTCTGGCTACGACCACAGAGACTCAAACTCTGATCTCATACTCTCTGAACAAACTCGCAAAGAAGCAAAAGCTGGAACTAAGGAGTGACTCACTTCCGTTTGGCATAAGCTAGCTCGCTACTGTTCCCCAACGTCTTCTCAGACTACGGGAAAGTTAGCCACCCACTGCGGTGCATCAATGGAGCCAGGCCTCCCATCACCTGCTCACTGCATTCTCCACTCCATCATTCACACATCTCTCACGCCATTACAACATTCATCCGCGCACTGCTCTTGGCGTGCGCCATTTCCGTTCATTGCAGGAATTTGCTGACTTGAGCATCGGAGCAGCCTCGGCGGGAGAAATCCTGCCGGATCCCTGACCTCTTGTTTGTTGTTTGTGCTGTGTAGGTCCAGGTTCATAAAGACGGAGACCGGACCCTTCTCCTGACGCCACCGCGTGCTAGGGAATCCGAAAGCTCCCTAATCCGTACGGCAACCGGGGACTCGGGACGCAACAGATTGACATGTTTATTTTAGAGATAACACCAAAATATGTCCAACCCTTCAAATTTACACGCATCAAATAAAATATATAATTTTTCTTGAAGACTTTTTAGCCCTCTAATAATTTTCACGAAGGTTGATGATTATTAACTGTCATATCATCATGATACTTATAATTATTAGGTTTTGAATCACTATCATATAGATTCATACCCATTTGACATACTGATCGACAGTACGAACGATGAGTTTTTCATGTGCGCAACCATGGCCTGAAGCACCGATTCCAAAAAATGAGCGCTCAAAGCACAGCCAATGGGCTCTTGAGGTATTGATTCACAAAGGCGTGTGCTCAAGGCACTCTCAATGGGCGTCTGAGGCGCCGATTCTTGAAGGCACGTGCTTGAGGCTCACTCAATGGGTACTTGAAATTCTGTTTATCGAGGTGCCTACGCTCGAGGCACGCCTGACAGGCAATCAAGCGCGGTTCGCAGTATAAAAATACGCCAATGCATTTTTGGAGTGAACCACTTGCAATTTTCAAACTTAGAGAGTATCGTGTATGTGAGAAAAAAGAGAGAGAGAAAAAAGGAAGAAAAGGAAGATTCGAATATCCAGTTGAATTTCGAATCGTGCTTCGATTTTCGTCGATCTTAAGTACGTTATTCTTAGAATTGAGAAGAACGTTTTACCGATTATATTTTCTACTATTTCATTTTATACTCATTGTTATTCAATTTGGTTATTACAAGGTATTAAGTACTTATATTATTAGGATTTATATAGTTGAAATATTATATAATAGAGATATTTTTGAACGAATCATCCTATAATTTTTCTCCCTCATTTTAAAAGGAATTTTCAACGTAAAAATTGTGTCTTACCTTATTATTTGTGACTGTTGTTTGCTCATGGTGTATTGTTAAATATTTTTTACAATTCAAATAAGTAGTCCGAATTCCAATAATGATATCACAACAATTGTTCATGATAATTCCTGCTTTTTCTTTGTTATCGGGCTATTTTATAAAGGTTCATGTTCATGATTTCGACCCAATCTCTAACTACACTATTGATACATTTGGATACATGGTTACTGTGTACTTTCATATGACTCAAAAAATGTTAAATTCTTATAGAATATGAGCAGCATTTGGACACATTTGGTGACTAATGAGGATAAATTTCGATACATTTGGTTGCATGACTACAGATTAGTTTTAATCAACTCAAAAATTTGTAAAATTGTCACATAATGTGAAGACATTTCGATGCATTTGGTTTACTAATTAGTTTTAGATATATCGCATTTGGACACATGGTTACTGATTAGTATCAATTGACACAAAAAATTGTAAAATTATTAGAAAATTGGAACAACATTTGGATGCATTTTGTTACCAATTAGTTCCAACTTTGACCCATTTGGACAAGTGTGATGTCCTTGTTGATTTGTTCATGATGTTCCATTATTTCTGATGGGTACACTAATAATGGGTTGGCCCAAAGAAAAGGTCAACAGAAGCCCAATCAATATTTCTGATGGCCCAATAAGAAAATGGGCCAAGGAGCTAAAAGGCCCAAGACGGTCAACCCGGGCGTTGATCGTCCTGGCAGCCAACTTACTCACAAACAGTCAACTCGGCGTTGACCAGTTTGTTGGACCTTTAGAAGCTTTACAACACTAACGGGCATATTCCATTCTGGCCCACAGCCCATCAGTGGATCGCCCGTCGCCTTCCACGAAGGCGGCCAACAAGCTGACGGTCAACTCAGACGTTGACCGCCTGCTCCCTGCAAGCTGGGCCCAAACAAGGCCCTTCCACAGTAATGGGTCCTGTTCACTCAGGCCCATGGCCCAAATGGAGGCCAGCGGCGGACACCTCTCATGAGGACGGCCAACACGCACGCAGACGGTCAACCCAGGTGTTGACCGTCCGCGCTTTGCGCATTGGGCCCCAAGAAGCCTCTCAACAGTAACGGGCCTGACCCGTTTAGGCCCATCAGTTATAAAAAGGCCAGCCACGATCTTCCAAGGATATTCCACAATCTCTAACAAAATATCAACGAGGCTGGCGCCATTCAAATAAGGAATGCGCTAGATTTTTCCAACTCCTTACCAGCCAAGAAACCTCAACGGCTGCATGCAGGGAGGGAAAGAAATTATCTTGAAAAGTGGTTGACCGCCTCAGAAGGAAACAATCCCCCACAATTGGGCAACAAGCATCGGCCTCCAGAAGGAAGGCGGGCGGCAGATCACAGTGACGATCATTCCTTCCAAAGAAGCAACGATCGCCATCTTTGCCATAAAAGAAGCCCTGGATCCACCATCCAGGACATGCTTTCTTCCAGACTGTCAATTGCATGCTCTCGGAAACGCTTTCTTCTTCCATGCTTACTGTCAGACAAGCTCTAAGAAAAGAAACCCTAAGTGCTCTGAGAAAGAGGCTCTAATTCTCAAACACAACCCAACTCCAAGGCAACGAACGGGTCTTGACACACGTTCACTGCCTTCCCACCATCCAGATACGAGGAAGGACTTGCGCCTTTCTGACATCCGGAAGGAAACACTCCATTCCCTTCTCC
>JAODPA010135837.1:0-16373 GCA_025585075.1 Nepenthes mirabilis
ATTTCATCATTTCTCCCACCACACGGGAGGTTTCATTAATCACATATCCATTGTGGATTTTCTTTCATTTCATTCTCCCATTCGTTCTTATCTTTCTTTAAGGACTTTTAGCATTTTTTATAAGTCACTTTATAAGCATGATCAACAATATTTAAAGGAATTGGATTTCCTTACCGTTGATGAGCCAATCATATTGGGGTCCTCCGGAGCCCGTTCTTGAATCGTACAATTTCAAATATTCATTAATCATAGTTTTCATATCAAGAGGATGCATATTTTTCATTTACTTCTCATGAACAGTAATAGCATTTCGTTAAAGGATCCAGTCATTGTGGATGGACCGAATTTCATGAGATCGATTGCGTAGTTGGGATGTAGTGATTCATTTCTTAGCATTAATTTAGAATATTCTTTCATCATTAATCATGGCGATATAATTTTCATAGTTTGGGAGGATATCGTAACGACAAAATCACAGTATAACAAATAGTGAGTATGAGAATACTTGCCTCGATGTGCTCCATATTTTCTTCAACTAGCTTGAACTCGGAATCGGCCTCGAGAGCCTCCATTTCCTTCCTTCTTCTTCACATGGTTCCTCCTCTCTCTTTCTCTCTCTCTCTCTCTTCCTCTCCCCGCGCTTGCCCCCTGCCCGCTGGCTGGCGGCCTTTATATAAGCCTCGGGCCGCTCGAGCGCCCTTCGGGTGGGCAGCGAGCGGCGGAGGATTCTAGAGGGTTCTAGAGGTCGGCTGGCGAGCGGGAGCATTCCGGAAGGTTCTGGAATTTCCGCTCGAGCGGGGCTCGAGCGCCAAGCGAGCGATAGAGGTTTCTAGAGGATTTTGGAAGCTTCGTTCGAGCCGGCCTTGAGCATGCATCAGGCGGCTGGGCTTTTGTTGTTTCGGCTCGAGCGGAGGATCGAGCATGCATCAAGCGGCGGCTGTTTTGAGTGAATTCGAGCGTGTGTTGAGTGGAAAAGCTTCGGGTGGCGTTTTCTTCATTAAAAGTCCCCAGATTTTTACCAAGTTCCTCTATTTATTTATCCAATATTCTAATATTATGTAGAGAGATATTCCTGGCCTCACGTTACTTCTATTTTGTTTTGGGAACCTCACATTTGTACAATAAGGTATTGTTGTGATTATGAGGAGATGTGCACAATCTATCCTCGATTATTACCCCCTCCGCTAGCGATGTCCCTTATCGATAAAAATAAAAGAAAAGAGAAAATTTATAAGACCGACTCTGTTTTCTGTCCCGATTTCCAGAATTTAACTGCCCCGGCCTTCCTGACCTTTTTGCATTATTTGGTTACCATGATCTGGTCAACTGTTGTTTTGTGAGATCCATGCTATTTATGTATTTGTTCGGTCAACTGTTGTTTTATTCTTGCTGCATATGTATCTGTCTGGTCAACTATTGTTTTATAAAATCCATGCTATTTATGTATCTGTCCGGTTAACTATTGTTTTATTATTGCTGCATATGTATCTGTTCGGTCAACTGTTATTTTATAAAATCCATATTGTTTATGTATCTGTTCGGTCAACTGTTGTTTTATTTTTACTACATATGTATTTATCCAGTCAACTGTTATTTTATAATACTCATGCTGCATATGTATCTGTATCTACCTTACAGTATAAACGCTTTACGGAAGATCTGCATGTACCTTGTGGAGTTCCAACTCACTATTTTCTATTTTCCCCTCTAGATGAAATTATAGAGCTCGTGCCTAATGAGATGGAGTGACTAGAGCTCCGTCTGAATGATTCTAAGGACTGGGAAGCATATTTTGGAGTTACCTAGAAGAAATAGTTTTATTATAATGATCCGATTGAAATATATGCATCTTTGTAATTGGACTTCTATGATTATATATCTGTAAAAGGATGAGTTTTATGGATATGAATGTAAACACTTCGGCACGTTAATAAATTAGCTTCCATTACACATTTTATGGATATCGTGTATGGGTCCTAGATGGCATATGTAATCCATTGATTGGTAGCATGACCGGCCCAGACCAGAATACTGATAACTTGGTGTCTGTCCTTGGAGGTCACTGGCGGAAAAAAAAATCCGTTCCATCACAATTGGTATCAGAGAGATGAGATGCCTTAGGAATTGATCAATCGAAAGTACAGAAGCATAGGTTTGAATCCTCGTACTGAATTTCTGTAAAAAGTTAGCCAAGGTAATTGAGGCAACTAGAGTCCTAAGGAAGCTTGAAACCTATCCTAAGTTCAAATTTAATGAGCTGATGGATACTTTTTAGGATTATAATATTGTGCCTGCTTTGATCTTAGGATGGCTAGTGGAAGAGGAAGAAGAAATGGCTGTAATATACCTCATGACCGGAAGGCCGCCTATATAGACTTATTGTAAAGAATGACCAACGTAGTGGAGTCTATCGAGCACAGGCATATGGCTCTGGTCCCTGCAACTGAGCCAGCTTCGACTATCCTGTCTCCAACCGTGTATGATCTATGATCGATTCACGGCGGAATGAGCGCTGGGCTTTTTGGAAAAACCCGATCCAGCAGAAGTTGATATATGACTTAAGAGGATGAAGAAAATATTTACAGTGATTGGATATACAGACCAGGAGAAGGTCACCTTCGCCGTGTATAAGTTGGAGGGCGAAGCGGACAGTTGGTGGGATATGAGGAAGAGAGCGCTAGGAATACCCGATGAGATAATCACTTGGGATATGTTCGAGGAAGTTTTTCTGAATAAATACTTTCCATCCGGTCTCCGGGATAAAAAGGAGATGGAGTTCATGAGATTAAGGCAAGGGAATATGTCGGTGACTGAGTATGATGCTAAATTCATCGATCTATCCTGATTCTCACCTTACTATGTAGAAGACGAATTAAGAAAGGTGAAGAAGTTTCAGCAAGGACTGCGGGATGATATTCAGAAACAACTGTCCACATTAAAGCTTGAGATGCATGCCGATATACTGGATAGGGCAGTCATTTACGAACAGGAGGTGGAGATAGAGAAATTCTACGCAAAAAGGGCAGCTAGCCGAGTAGGTGTTAGTGGTGGATCTGCTGGGAGATTTATTGGGTCATCCAAGAAGACAAGGACGATTGAGAAAGAAAAGGGTGTTGTGCCGGCTTAGTCGATGGCTGATTCGAGGACGACGGGTACACACTGCATCACATGTGGGAGAATGCATCCGGGGCAGGTGTGTTGTCGAATGATGGGAGCTTGTTTCAAATGTGGACAGTAGGGCTACCTAATCAAGGATTTCCCAAGACTAGAGGGGAGAAAGCCTACTATTCTGGCTAAGGCCTTTGCAGTGACTATCCAAGAACCGGAGGCATCACCAAATATTGTGGAAGGTACTCAATCTGTTTGTGGAATTACTGCGCCGGTTTTAGTTTACTCGGGATCTACCCACTCTTTTGTTTCTCTACGATTTGCGTGCCTTATTGCCACTACCCCATATATATTAGATTACAAATTATCGGTGTGCACCCCTACTGGATTCCCTGTAACTACTGATGTTGTGTATCCTAGATGCATGATAGAAGTAGGTGGGCAATGTCTAATTGTGGATTTGGTGTTACTAAACCTGGCAGATTTTGACGTGATTTTGGGAATGGATTGGTTGGCTAAGAACCATGCCACCATTGATTGTTTTATGAAGAGGGTTTACTTTAACATTCATGGGATGGAAACCTTCTTCTTCCAAGGCATTAGAAAAAAGGAAATACCAATATTGATCTCGGCCTTGCATGCCAAATATCTGGTAAAAAGCGGATGTAAAACTTACTTGGCTTATGCCTGTACCACTGGAAGTTATAAGGTGCTGGCTAAGGACATTTTAGTTGTCCGTAATTTTGAGAATATATTTCCTGAGGAGTTGCCTGGATTACCTCCGCATCGGGAGATTGAGTTTGAGATCTCTGTCGTTTTCGGCGTCAGTCCAGTTTCTAAGGCCCCTTATAGAATGGCTCCTGCTGAATTAAAAGAGCTAAGATTACAATTACAGGAACTGTTAGACAAGGATTTTATCAGACCGAGTGTGTCTCCTTTGGGAGCGCTAGTGTTATTTGTAGGGAAGAAAGATGGGTTGTTGTGGTTTTGTGTTGATTATCATGAATTGAACAAAATCACGATAAAAAACAAATATCCCTTGCTGCGTATTAAAGACTTGTTTGATCAATTGCAAGGATCTCGGGTGTTCTAAAAAATTGATTTAAGGTCCAATTATCATCAGTTGAGGATTAAGCTGGAGGACGTGGTCAAAATTGCCTTTCGGACAAGATACGGCCACTATGAGTTCCTCGTTATGCCCTTTGGGCTCACAAACGCCCCTGCTGCTTTTATGGATCTGATGAATAGAGTATTCAGGTAATATCTGGATAAATTTGTGGTGGTTTTTATTGACAATATTCTAATCTATTCAAAGGACTATGAGGAGCATAAAACTCATTTAAGGATAGTACTCCAAGTGCTCCGTGAGGAAAAGTTATATGCAAAGTTGGGGAAATGTGAATTCTGGTTGGAGAAGGTGATGTTCTTAGGACATATAATTTTCGATGGTGGTATTTCTGTAGATTCAAAGAAAGTAGAGGCTGTTACTAACTGGAGTAGGCTAACTTCTGCAACCAAGGTTAGAAGCTTTCTGGGCATGGTGGGCTACTACCGGCGATTTGTGAAAAACTTTTCACAGATTGCTATACCCTTGACTTGATTACTAAAGAAGGAATATAAATTCGAATGGACAGAGGAGTGTGATAAGAGCTTTTAGGAGTTAAAGGATCACCTGACTACTACTCCAATATTGGTGATTCCAGAAGGATCAGGAGGCTATGAGGTGTACTGTGATGCCTCTCAGGCAGGCTTGGGATGTGTATTGATACAGTATGGTAGAGTAGTAGCTTACAGGTCTAGACAACTGAAGGTGCATGAAAAGAACTACCCTACCCATGATCTAGAGCTAGCCATTGTAGTGTTCGCCTTAAAAATTTGGAGGCATTACTTGTATGGTAAAAAATTTCTTGTGTATTCTGATCACAAAAGCTTCAAGTATCTATTTTCCCAAAAGGAGCTTAACATAAGGCAAAAAAGGTGGCTTGATTTTTTAAAGGATTACGACTGTGAGATACAGTATAAGCTTGAAAAGTGTAATGTAGTTACGGATACACTAAGTCGACGAACAGGGATTGTGGCTCAACTACAAATCAAGCAAATGGAATTATTGGACTATCTAAAACAATGTGAAGTCTGGCGATATGCTAAGAGCAATTGGACGTTCCTATCATATCTTCAGATCCAGCCTGAGATTATTAGTGAAGTTACGGAAAAGCAAGTTAATGATCCGTTCATTATAGAAATTGCAGGTGACTTGAGTAAGGAGTCCTGAGTTGAGTTCAGTATCTGAATGGACGGGGCTTTGAGGTTTAGAGACCGATTATGTGTACCTGACGATAAGGAGTTAAAAGAAAAGATTCTGAGGGAGGCCCATCGGTCTAGATATACCATCTATCCCGGAACAAATAAAATGTATCAAGACTTGAAGAAAACTTTTTGGTGGAGGAACATGAAGAGGGATATCATAGCCTATGTAAAAAAATGCCTCGTATGCCAGCAATTGAAGGCGGAAAGGAGAAAACCTTCTTGGTTGTTACAGCCAATGCCGATCCCGAGCTAAAAATGGGAAGACATTGCTATGGATTTTGTATCGGGACTACCTAGGACTCTTAGAAATCACGATACTGTTTGGGTTATAGTTAATCGGCTAATAAAGTCAGCCCACTTCTTGGCAATCAGGATGGTCTATTCACGTGATAAGCTGGCTCAACTATATGTGAACGAGATCGTGAGACTACATGGAATTCCTGCCTCCATTGTATCTGACAGGGATCCTCGTTTTGTCTTAAGGTTTTCGAAAGGTTTGCATAAAGAGTTGGGGACCGAATTGAAATTTAGTACGGCTTATCACCCTCAGACGGACGGTTAGTCTGAGCGAACTATACAAATTCTTGAGGTTATATTGAGGGCTTCTGTATTAGAAATGAAAGGCACCTAGGATACCTACCTGGCACTAGCAGAATTTGCTTATAATAACAATTATCAGGCTAGTATTGGTATGACATATTTTGAGGCTCTATATGAAAGGAAATGTAGGTCGCCGATTCACTGGAAAGAGACCGAAGTATAAGGATTTTAGGTCCAGAGATTGTAAGGGAAACAACTGAGAAAATAAAACTGATCCATAATAATTTGAGGATCGCTCAAAGAAGACAGAAAAGCTATGCGGATAAAAGGAGGATAGAATTGAGTTTCGAGGTAGGAGATTTTATTTTTCTGAAAGTCTCACAATCCAAGTGGACATTACGATTTGGAGTGAAGGGCAAACTTAAGCTACGATTAATTGGCCCCTTCAAGGTTCTGGAAAGGATTAGAGAAGTAGCTAACAGATTGGCCTTGCCGCCAAGTCTGACAGAAGTACATGACGTATTCCATGTATCCATGCTCCGAAAGTATGTTTATAATCCTACACACATAATTGAATTCGAACCCTTGGAAATCAACAAGGATTTATCCTACATCGAGGAGCCACTGCAAATTCTCGACCAGAAGGAACAAAAGCTGCGTACAAGGACGGTCCCTCTGGTAAAAGTACCCAGAAAAAATCACACTGGAGGAAGCTACCTGGGAACGAGAAGAAGAAATCTGAAGCAAGTATTCCCACTTGTTTGATTAAGGTATGTAACTTTATTAAAATTTCGGGGACGAAATTTCTTTAAGTAAGGGAGGATTGTGAGGTCCTGAAATCAAAGTAAAATATTGCTGCTTAAAAACCAGAGTGTTTTAATTTTGACTTAAATCGGCGTGGCCTTATACCACTGGTAGACCGGAAATAATGGCTATCAAATGTTGACCGGTATTTCGACGTGGACTTGTGTCAAGATGTTGACCGACGTCAAGATGTTGACCGGTAGTAAGACGTTGACCTGTGTCAAGATGTTGACCGGTATCAAGACGATGACCTGTGTCAAGATGTTGACCGGTATCAAGACATTGACCTGCGTCAAGATGTTGACCGGTATCAAGATGTTGACCGGTATTTAGACGTGGACCTGCGTCAAGATGTTGACCGATGTCAAGATATTGACCGGAAGGTCAACCGAAAGGTTGACCGATTTTTAATATTGACCAACCTTGAATAAGAAAAAAAATATTGGCCGGCTTTGAGTACAAGTTGGCCGGATTAGAGTAAGAAACGTTGACCGAAAAAGTTGACCAATAGAAAAGTTGACCGACTCTGAAGAAAATATTGACCAACTAGAATTAACCACCAAATTTAACAGACAAGGGCCAACTTTGTCGTTAGATCCCAACTAGATCCCAATCTAATTAGACCAAGTAAGCTACCCCGTTGACCTTCTAGATAAAAGTACCAAGTAGGTAACTTACCCTACTCACTCCCACCTAACCCCTAAAGGAAAATACCAAGTAGGTAATCTACCCAACTTACTCCACCTAATCCCTTCTCATATACTGAGCTTCAAATGAGAGACCGGTGTGAAAATTTCTGGCAAGGAAGGAGGGTAAGAAGTGAAGGAGGGGAAAAGCTTCAAGTTAGTCGCAGTAGGCGGTTAATAGTCAGGCAAGTGTACTATCGTTTTTAAGCTTAAATTGTAATAATAGTCTAATACAAGTGTACTTTCCCTTTTTAAACTCAGACTTTACTTCTGTTTTCGAGTCCCAATTTTAAGAAAAAAATTGTAAGTGTTCTCCTCAGATTTAAATGCTTCAACACTTAGTATATCAGACTTGCCGTTTTAATTACTGATGCCATGCTTGCCGTACGATCGGACTGAAAGTATGATTTTAATTTCATGGTAATTTATGTTTTCTACTTTCTGCTTTCTGTTTTCTATTCAGCTTATGATTGAACTTGAATTGCATAAAAATGGAGAAGTAAACCGGCTTTGCGTCATAATGTTATAATAATTAATTATTGACCAGAATGAGATTTATGAATCTAAAATCGGCTTCATGTCAACTGAAAGCCTTTATACTTGACCGAAATAAAAAAAATGAATTTAAAATCGGCTTTATAATATGACGACTGAAAGTTTTGTGCCAGTCTGGAATGTGAACTAAAGAAAAAGTTAACCGGCCTTACGACAAGATAAGTAAGATCGGACTTTAGCACTGGGAGATAAAGTTCTGTGGCATGCCTTAGAACATTATGGTGGTAATCGAGGATAATGAAATGGAGCCATCCTCAGGGCTTTGTATAAGAAGGAAGTGAGAGCCGTCCTCGGGACTTTGTACAAGGAAGTATTGCCGTGATTGTGAGGAGAGGTGCACAATCTATCTTTGATTATTGCCCCGTCCGCTAGCGATGTCCCTTATCGATAAAAATAAAAGAAAAGAGAAAATTTATAAGACCGACTCTATTTTCTGTCCCGATTTCTAGAATTTAACCGCCCCAATATTCCTGACCTTTTTGCATTATGTATTTGCCATGATTCGATCAACTATTGTTTTATAAAATCCATATTGTTTATGTATCTGTCCAGTCAACTGTTATTTTATTTTTGCTGCATTTATATTTGTCTGGTAAACTGTTATTTTATAAAATCCATGCTGTTTATGTATCTGTCCGGTCAACTGTTGTTTTATTCTTACTGCATATGTATTTGTCCGGTCAACTGTTGTTTTATAATATTTATGATGCATATGTATCTGTATCCGCCTTACAGCATAAACGCTTTACGGAAGATCTGTATGTACTTTGTTGAGCTCCGGCTCACTATTTTCTATTTTTCCCCCCTCCAGATAAAACTATAGAGCTCGTGACTGATGAGATGGAGTGACTAGAGTTCCGTATGAATGATTCTAAGGACTGGGAAGCATATTTTGGAGTTACCTAGAAGAAATAGTTTTATTCTAATGATCTGATCGAAATATATGCATCTTTGTAATTGGACTTCTATGATTATATCTGTAAAAGGATGAGTTTTATAGATATGAATGTAAACACTTCGGCATGTTAATAAATTGGCTTCCATTACACATTTTATGGATATCGTGTATGGGTCCTAGATGGCATATGTAATCCATTAATTGGTAGCATGACCGGCCCGGACCTAAATATCGACAACTTGGTGTCCGTCCCGAGAGGTTGCTGGCGGAAAAACAAATCGGTTCTGTCACAAAAATGGTGAAAAGAATTATATACGGAATATTAAAGATATGAAATCATGGATCGGGGAGTTCTCATGATTTTATTTTAAGATGATTAGGATGACCCACCCATCGTGATTCTGAATGACGTGTTTGGGTTAAATCAGTTGACTCATTAATATACCGACGAGGTCTTAAAATTACTAACTGTATAGGTATTGAATTGGGCGATGAATCTGAAGCCACATTGAACCCGTGGTAAATGTATAAATTGTAATTTCTGATCTTGCTACGGTTTGAGGGTTTGTGGGAGTTGTAACCCTGGTATGCGACTTTAAGATTTTGAGGTTGTTAATTGTTAAGGACTTGAGATTTTGGGTAACGATTTGAAATCGTATTGAACCTATGGTGATTGTTATAGCTAGGATTTCTTGTTCTGTAGTGAATTGAGAATTTGTGAGAGTCATTCTAGTAATTTTGATATCTTGAGGACAATTTTAATTATGGTTACTACATGATTTGGGTATTCAGAATAGAATATGTGTCTTCTGAAAATGTCGAATTGAGGACATACCAATAAAGTGAAGAAGATGTAAGGTATCCTGCTTTTGAAGTTTTATTGTGACTTGAAATTTATGTTAGGATTTTGACTAAGCTCGGTAAAGAAATTGTGATGCTAGGTTATGATAGTGACGGTAAACTGAAATCGAACAATTCGAAACTAAATGACTGATCAGAGTGGTGCAACGAAAGAGTGATGAACCTATCTATGTATTAAGGTCTAAGGTGATGTTCAGTGGAAATGCACAATCTTGAGGTTTAGTATAAAATGAAATGAAGCATTTTGCTTGTGCAAGATTTGGAACTAAGTTGGAAAAGTGGCTAATGAAATAGATTTGTCTTCGGACTTAGTAGAGTTGGATCCTTATAAGACATGTCAAATGATAAGGATCAAAACAATTTGGAGAATTAATATTTTTCTAGGGTAACCGCCTGAATCTGGAAATGATTTGGATATGTTAGAAAGGTTCATTGATTGTGACTTTGAGGTTTGTTAAATTTTGAGGATAAAATTTCTGTAAGTGGGAGAAAGTGTGAGATCCCGAATCGTGATAATTATAAAATAATTATATGGATGAAAATCATATTTGGGTTTAAGTATAGTGAAAAATTTGGTACCGAAATAAAAATGAGCGAAATTGGCCAAAGGGAGGACCGGCGTTCGCCGTGCACTTGAGCGCCAGCGAGGCCCAAAAATGCGGAAGGCCCCGCTCGAGGGGCACCCTAGGCGGAGTGGGAGCACAGTAGCCTACGAGGTTGGCACCATTTTGCTAGAGGGGCCGCTCGAGCGCTAGCCCTAGGGTGAGCCACGTGACTCTCTTTCTTCATTTATAAAGAGGAAATTTGAGGAGAGAGAGGGGAGAACAAGCAGCAGAGGCACAAAGGGGAGGAGGAAGAGGAAAAAGAGAAGAGAGGAGGGAAAAATCCACCGATCCGATCTTATCCGAGTAAGAATAATTATTGATCGAGCTCAGGCAAGTGTACTACGGATATTATATACTGTTTTTATAGTGTTTTAATATCTCTATAACTATATTTATATTCTAAAAGTATGTTTCCCCATCTTTTGTATAAAGAAAGCTTGTTTCTCCAGATTAATAGGATAGATTTCATGTTTATTTATATATACTGCAATATCTAGTTTCGATTTCATGTAAATATATGTGTTTGGTATCCGTTTTATGTCTGAAATATTTATAGAAACCCTAAGCACAAAAATGAAGGGATTTAATATTTAAAATCCATAATTTCTGATATGTGACAGTTAATTTGTAAAAGAGTACTATTTGTGTTATGATTTATAACTGAGAAATTTACACAAAACCGCACTGTTAAGTTTCTATAGATTTCTGGAGTGTTCTGAAGAATTAATGGTGAAATCTTTATTGTTTTCTGAAATTTGATGAGTTATAAGCTAAGAAAACCAGAAGAAACTGTTTTCGATTCTGTCAATTAGGATCCAAAACTAATATACGGTCATGTGAAATTTTTCGACACACATTAGGATATTACGGTAGTAATTGGAGATAACTCCATCCATGGAGTTATATGTGGTCTGCTTTCCCTTGGGGCATTAGTGGAATTGACTTTGGAGGTCAGAAATCCTCTGTTGGTTTTAATTTGTGTACCCTAAAATACAATCGGTCCCTATTATCATCACAGTTTTCAGCCTTTGAATGTGTGGCGAAAACACAATCTATTCCTAATTATTCACCCCATCGGTTAGTAGGGTATGCTAGTTGGGTCCCTAGGATATTAAACTGAAATTTCTAATGAAACAAGTGGGATTTGGAACTGTTTTATGAACTCCAATGCATATTTAAGTAGAATCATGCTTTATTCTTGTTTTCATGAACTGCTTCTATTCTTCTGATTTGATATTAATATGGTTTTCTGCCCTAACATATTCATGTTATAGTCTGAATGATTTATGTTTTTTGAGACCTGTTTAAACTATACTTTCCTCATGAATTATGTATATGTTTTTGTTTCTCTAGCAATTTCTATGATCTTCTGCATAAATGTTCTGCTAATATTTTTGTAATCATTGTCTTATCACATTTATACTTTAAATACAACCATATCCACTTTACTACATTATATTTTGTATGAGAACATTATATTCTGCATGTTTTAGTACTTTGTTGGACTTTAGCTCACTGTTTTATTTTTTTCACATCTAGATAAGGAAATAGAGAAGATACTGGATGATAAGGCCTAGCTAGAGATTAGCAAGGAAGGTTTTGGAGCCTCGATGAAGTTTCAAAGATTATTTTGAATTATTTTGGCAAATGTGATAGTTCTGCATTGTTCCATAGAGTTTTGTAAAAGAAATTATGTATAAATATTTATAGCATATTCTGTAAACTGTTAGAATTGTATTTATGCTTCTGCAGATTATATTTTGGGTATAGTTATTTCCACTATACGTTTTTTGATTTCTGTACAGGTCCTAAATGACATCTCTTGTTTGAATTCTAGTGTAGTAGATAGGGTTGTTAAATTAAAGCCATGGATGGTACTTGTGTTCCTGTGAATACGTGTTATAGGATGTGAATTATGATATTTGGTTAGTTGTGTACTTGTACTGGTCTTGTGATTGTATTGTGGTCATAAGTCTAAGGTTTGGATATTGAGTATGCTCTGTACAAGTATAAATAAGTAGGTTGTATATTTTAATTTTTTATCTAGTTTTAGATAGAACTCTGTCAAAATTTCTACAAAATTTACTGATAAAAATTTATGAATTTTTATTCTGTATTTGTTTGATGGAGGGTCTTATGAAAATTAGGATCCATTCTGTCACATGGTGTCCCGTGAGGAGGTCTGGCCAACTCGTTGGGGTCCACCTTTGTTGGTCCAGAAGTTAGAAGCTCCGTTGTCGATGCCATTTTTGCCCAAGAGGAAAGCTGGGGTTCATGTTATTGGGGATCCTCCTTGTAGCCCTTCTAGGAAACGGGTTGCACCCTCTTCGCCTTCTTCCTCGTCCTCCACTGCCACTGATTTTTGCATGGTTGGGTGCCTGGCGGGTGTTGGAGAGTAGTCTTGGGTAAAGACTCCTATCAATCTTTTAGATTTAAGCATTATGGGGGTTGTCGCTAGAGGGCTAAGCCGCCACCGTTAGGTGTATCTTGGCACCAACTGTGCCGGTGGAGGTAGAATTTGTAGGGCATATAGTCGGAGAGCTGGTGGAGCCAATCATTGATCGATGGAGCCATCGAGGAATGTAACCACCTAGGCCTTCCATGACTCGATCCCCAAGGTGCCTCGAGGGCCACTCCATGCCCCTGAGTCTATAGGTACCTCTCGCCAGGTATGTTTGTTTTGTCGTGTAACTATATGGATGACCATTTGCAGTTCCTTTTTGCTAACTCCTTTTTCACTTGTCAGCCTACGAGGAGGCCTTACGGGTTGGATGAGTTTTTATCTTTGCAGGAAGATGAGATTGCCCGTATGATGCAAGCTTAGGCTGATCTCGTGGAAGAGGAGATGGAGGGTCACGTTAATGTTGCGGTTGGAGACGTGTTGCAGAGTCAGGCACAAGCTAACTATCTTGGCCAGGCCTTATTGGAGTTTGACTCCAGGCTGTGAGAAGTCTCCGGTGCACATGCATGGGCCATGGAGAGGATTGCGGTATTCGAAGGAGAGGTAAGGACAAGGCTTTGCCTTGAAGAGGTGGTTCTTACTCTGGAGAAGCGGTTCCAGGCAGGAATTCACTTCGGCAGGAGGATCATTGTGATGGAACAGATTTTTTTTTTACATTTCGCCAACGATCTCCCGGAACTGACACCAAGTTTTGGTGATCCGGTCAGGGCTGATCATGCCTTCCAAATCACAGGATCACAGATGCCGTCTAGGACTCATATATTCTAGTCATCAAACACAAGGCGGAAGTCAATCTATTATCCAGCTGAAATATTTACATTCATTCCCATAAAAGTTCATTCCTGAATACATATAGCCATGAATGTCTAATCACAAAAGTTTATCAAATCTAACAGATTATTACATTAATTGCTTCTTCGTGGCGGTCGTCCAAACGGTATGCTTTTGATTCCTTACAAACCCTTCGAATAGGCTCTAGTCACTCAGTCTTGCCAGGCATGAGTTCTAAATTTCCATCTGAGGGGTAAAAGCAGAAAACAGTGAGCCGGAGCTCAACAAGATACATACAGATTTTTCGTAAAATGTTCATGCTGTCAACAGTTACAGATACATATACAAGATATCATTTGGCCGGAATCATGTAGAACACTTAGAATGGATAACGCAGGAAATCATGTAACATAAATATCATGAGGTAGTGTTTGGCCGGACTATACAGAAGTCAATTGGGAAGCTGAAACAGATAATATTAGAGCATGAAACAAGGCTGGTTACAGTATAGTTTCTTTTATTTATTGCTTGATAGCAGGGGGCTTTAATCGAGGATAGATTATGTACATCTCCTCACAATCATGGCAATACCTCCTTATACAAAGCCTTGAGGATGGCTCTCACTTCCTCATTGTACAAAGCCCCAAGAACGGCTATCACTACCTCCTTGTATAAAGCCTCGAGGACAGCTTTCACTTTTGTTATCCTCGATTATCACCATAAGGTCTTAAGGCATGCCGGAGAATCTTATCTCTCAATGCTAAGGTCTGAACTTATTTGTCTTATCATAAAGCCGGTTCACATTTTCTTTGTTCATTCCTGACGGCCATATCATAAGCTGGATTCGAAATCACACTACAAAGGCGGTTTCAAATTTATGTTACAAGGCCGATTTCAAATCATAATTTTCACGCATCGCTTGGCAATCCGGTTTCAAGGTCCCATGATAAATGTCGGTTTTAAATATTGATATAAGGCCGGTTTCAAAATTATAATGTAAATGCCGGTTTCAAATTTACAATATAATTGCTAGTTTCAATTATAAAACAAGGCCGGTTTCAAAATCACAATGCAAATGCCGGTTTCAAATTTACAATACAAATACCGGTTTTAATTATAATACAAGGCTGGTTTCGAAATCACAATATAAATGCCGGTGTTAAATTTGCAATACAAATGCCGGTTTCAATTATAATGCAAGGCCAATTTTAATTATTCTTGGCCTGTTTCAATTTAATATGCAAGGCTGGTTTCAAATTGATATGCAAAGTCGGTTTCAATTATAGATTCGAGACCGTATTTCATGCGTCACTTCTCATTACAAATGCCGATTTTAAAATTTCATGCAAGGCTGGTTTCAATATTTCATGTTCGCTTCATAGCCGATTTCAAATTACGTTTCAAATGCCGGTTTCAAATTATGCAAGGCCGGTTTCAATATTTACTTAAGCCAGTTTCAAATTATATTATAAAGTCGGTTTCAATCTTTTTACAAATCAAGGTCGGTTTTCAATTCGGGTAATGCAAGTGACATACAAGCCGATCTATTATTTTTTTTCATTTTCATGTATTCCAGTTTATACATTAGTTTAGCAGAAAGCAGAAGATAGAAGGCAGAGAGCATGAATTCAAACCAGGATATAGCTTATCAAAGTGTAATTAAATCGGCATGCATTTAATCTAAATTAGAAGGAAAAACTGACAGTTTTTAAAGCTAAAACTTTGGAGACGGAAGTATATTTACAAAGCATGAACTTTAAAAATTGGGGCACACGTACAAACGAAGTTAAAAAGAGTGATCGTCCGGAGTACACTTGCAATATTCTGAAGTTAAAAATAGAGTGTACACTTGCATTAAACCATGAACTAAAAGTAGGGGGTACACTTGCCTGACAGTTGTTCGCCCACCCTTACAGACTGGAAGCTTTCTCTCCTTCTCTACTCCTTACCATTCTTTTTGCTGGTCGCTCATACTTGCTTCCTTTGATCGAAGCTGAGTATATATAGGGGAGGGGTTAGATGGAGTAAGTGGAGGTAAGCTACCTACCTAGTACTTCTTCTCAGAGGTTAGGTGGGAGTAAGTAGTCTAAGCTACTTACTTTGGTACTTCTTCTCAGACGGCCAACGATATGGTTCACTTACTTCATTTAGTTAGGGTCTAGTTGGGTTCTAACTAATTAGTAAAGTTGGTCATTGTCTTTAGTTGCCATTAATTTATTTCAGTCAACTCTTTGATCGGTCAACATTTTGACGCTGATCAACATCCGGTCAATATCACAATTTTCGGTCAACCCTTACTCAAGTCGGTTAATATTCTAAAGCCGGTCTACCTTCTAAAAGCCGGTCAACCTTAAAAGTTTTGGCCAATATTTTCTTATCATCTATTCCAGACTTCAAGCAGTCCGGCCTTCTGTGGCACAAACTACTCCAGTTTTAAGTGGCATAAGGCCACTCTGGTATTGAAAGGTATAAGGCTACTCCGGCCTCCGGATTTCATTATACTCTAGGTCTTAATATTTTATTCCGATTTTAAGTCCTCTTTTGATTTCAAAATCTCACAATCATTTCCTTAGCAGACCCCTATTTTCCTGTCAGCTTCTTGGACTCAAGGAATGCCGGTGCTTCTCCTTGATTGGAGTTAATCGGATATCCGATCGGGTGCGACCGGAGGCCTCTTCCACGTCCCCTAAGAGATCTTCCGTCTTCAAGTAGTCATCGTGTGAGGTTCCGGATTTGTGAACCCGATAATTAAGAGGTGATTAGTATGTTAATGATCA
>JAODPA010135848.1:0-16373 GCA_025585075.1 Nepenthes mirabilis
TAAATCCTTATCATATAATACTTATACTTTTATAGAAATTAAGCTGTGATGATTTTTAACATATAGAATATTGAATTAGCATGTAATGAAGGAAAATTTAGCAAATGTGTAGAATTCAGCAATGCATAAAGGTTAACTAAATTTTCAAACATGCAAAAAAAATTCATTTACATTTTCAGCACATACAAGACTCATATTTAATAATTTAAAATATGCAAAACTTTATACATGAATTTGAAATATGCAAGTGTCATTAAATTCATAAATTTAGACATACAAAACAAAATAATGTGGGAAATCAATAGCTCAAAATAATCTTAGCAAATTCCAACTTTTAAGCAAACATGTAAGGCAAATTCATGAATTTCTAGAACACATAAAGTATAATTTGACATACAGGAACATGTGTAAATGAATTTCAAACATGGAAGAATATTTTACTAAAATTTTAGAACATGTATGATAAAATATTACAGAATTCAACTAAGTAATATTATGTTCATAAGTTTAGATATAAATTTCATACATTTTTTGCAACAAAATAAAGAGAATTTTACATACATGCTAAACATGAACATCATAACTTCAAATTCATGTCATGCATGAGCATTTGAAGTAAGAAATACTCAAAGAATAAGAAAATGATTTGCAATAATAGAAGAAAGCTATAAATGCACTTACCTTGACTTGATTCTTACCAAATTCTAACTTGAATTCACTTAATTTGAGATTCTTGGCTTTCTCTCTCTTCCCATTGTCTCTTTCTCTCTCCTCTCTCAAATTTCCTTAGAAAAATGATAAAAATCAGTCGGGTTTCACAATTTACACTGAGTGGTACTCAAGCACAGAGTTGGATGTGCGTCAAGTGCTGAGGCTATATACTGTAGCGCACGAGCACTGCTTGAGCAAGCTTTAGGCCCTATCTCCATGGACTTTAGCTCTCAAGTGTCCCTTTAGGCACGCTTTGAGTGTTAATACATGGGATTCGATACTCAAATTGTGAGATTTCGAAATCAAAAGAGGACTTAAAATCGGAATAAAATATTAAAACCAAGAGTATAATGAAATCGGGAGGTCGGAGTAGCCTTGCACCTTTTAATACCAGAGTGGCCTTATGCCACTTAAAATTAGAGTAGTTTGTGACACAGAAGGCTGGACTGCTTGAAGTCCGGAATAGATAAAGTTGACCGAAACTTGTAAGGTTGACCGGCTTTTAGAAGATTGACTGGTTTTAGAATATTGACCGGCTTGAGTAAGGGTTGACCGAAAATTGTGATGTTGACCAGATATTGACCAGCGTCAAAATGTTGACCAACCAAAGAGTTGACCGGACTTAAGAAAAGTTAACCGGTCTTAAATAAAAGAAGTGAGACGATGGCCGACCCTGAGCACTAACCAAAGAGTTGACTAGAATAAATTAAGGAAAACAAAAGATAAGGACCAACATTACTAATTAGTTAGAGCCCAACTAGACCCGAACTAAATAAAATAAGTGAACCACCTCGTTGGCCGTCTTAGAAAAAGTACCAAAGTAAGCAGCTTAGATTACTTACTCCCACCTAACGTCTAAGAAGAAGTACCAGGTAGGTAGCTTACCCCCACTTACTCCACCTAACCCTTCCTCTATATACACTCAGCTTTGATCGAGGAAGCAAGTATGAGCGATCGGTAAAAAGAACAATAAGGAGTAGAGAAGGAGAGAAAGCTTCCGGTGTGTAAGGGTGGGTGAACGACTGTCAGGAAAGTGTACCCCCTACTTTTAAGTTCATGGTTTAATGCAAATGTATACTCTATTTTTAACTTCAGAATATTGCAGTGTACTTCGCATGATCATTCTTTTTAAGTTCGTTGCAAGTGTGCCCAGTATTTAAAGTTCATGTTTTGCAAATATATTTCCGTCTCTAAAGTTTCAGCTTTAAAAACTGCTAGTTTTTCCTTCTGATTTAGGTTAAATGCATGCCGTTTTAATTACTGTTTGATAAGCTGTATTCTGGTTTGAATTCCTGCTTTCTAATTTCTGTCCTCTGCTTTCTGCTAAACTCATGTTAAAGTGGAGTACATAAAAATAAGGAAGTAGACCGGCTTATATGTCACTTGTATTACCCAAATTTGAAACCGGCCTTTGTTGGTAAAATAATTGAAACCGGTCTTATAATATAATTTGAAATTGGCTTAAGTAAATATCGAAACCGACCTTGCACGTTATTTGAAACCGACCCGGCATATTAATTTTGAAACTAGCCAAGAATAATTGAAATCGGCCTTATATTACAATTGAAACCGATATTTGCATTCAAATTTTGAAACTGGCATTTGCATGGTAAAATTTGAAATCGACTAAGAATAATTGAAATCGGCCTTATATTATAATGAAAACCGGCATGTGTATTGAAATTTAGAAACCGGAATTCGCATGGTAAATTTTGAAACCGGCCTTGTATTATAATTGAAACCGACATTTGTATTGTAATTTTGAAACCGGCATTTGCATTATAATTGAAAGCGGCCTTATATTATAATCGAAATTGGCATATGTATTGTAATTTCAAAACCGGTATTTGCATTGTAATTTTAAAACTGGCCTTGAATCGAAAATCGACATTTGCATTATAATTGAAATCGGCTATGTATTATAATTTGAAACCGGCATTTATAACGAAACCTTGAAACCAGATTGCCAAGTGACGCATGAAAATTATGATTTGAAACCGGCCTTGTAACATAGAGTTGAAACCGACTTTGTGGTGCGATTTTGAAACCGGCTAGTGATATGGCCGTCCGGAATGAACAAAGAAAGTGTGAACCGGCCTTGTGATGATACAAATAAGTTTGGACCTTAGCATTGGGAGATAAGGTTCTCCGGCATGCCTTAGGACCTTAAGGTAATAATCAAGGATAACCAAAGTGAGAGCCGTCCTCGGGGATTTGTATAAGGATGTAATGATAGTCGTCCTCGGGGCTTTATACAAGGAGAAAGTGAGAGCCGTCCTCGAGGCTTTGTACAAAGATGTATTGCCGTGATTGTGAGGAAATGTACATAATCTATCATCAATTAAAGCTCCCATTCCGTTAAGAAATAAATAAAAGAAGCTAAATTGTGACCGGCCTTGTTTTATAGTCAAATATTATCTATTCCGACTTTCTGATTAGCTTTTGTATAGTTTGGCCAAATGATACTGTATGATATATATATGATGCATGATTTCCTGAATTAACCGTTCTAAGTGTTATGCATGATTCCGGCCAAATGATATCCTGTACGTGTATCTGTAACTGTTGACAGTATGGATATTTTATGAAAAAATCTGCATATACCTTGTTGAGCTCCGGCTCACTGTTTTCTATTTTCCTACTTCAGATGGAAGTTTAAAACTCGTGCCTGACGAGACGGAGTGACTAGAACCTATCTGAAGGGTTTGTAAGGATTCAGAAGTACACCTTTTTGGGCGACTGCCACGAAAAAGCAATTAATGTAATGATCTGTTAGAATTGATAAACTTTTGTAATTAGACATTCATGGCTATATGTATTCAGGAATGAGTTTTTATGGGAATGAATATGAATGTTTTTAGCAGGATGTTAGATTGGCTTCCACTATATGTTTAATGACTAATATGTATGAGTCCTAGACGGCATCTGTGATCCTGTAATTTGGAAGGTACGATTGGCCCGGACCAGACCACCGAAACTCAGTGTCAGTTTCGGGAGATCGTTGGCGGAATAAAAAAAATCTGTTCCATCACAATTGGTATTATAGAGATGAGATGCCTTAAGAATTAATCGATTAAGATGCGGAAGCATAGGTATGAATCTTCATACTGAATCTCTGAAAGAAATAGGCTAATGGTAACTTAGGCAATTAGAGTCCTTAGGAAACTTGGCTAAGTATAATTTTATTGGGATTGAAGGGTACCTCCTTTTTCTGAGATCATAATATTGTGCTTGTCTTGATTTTAGGATGGCTAATGGAAGAGAAAGAAGAAATGACCGTAATACACCTTATAATCGGGAGGCCGCTTACATAGACTTGTTGGAAAGAATGACCACCGTGGTAGAATCATCGAGCATAGGCATATGGCTCCAGTTCTAGCGACTGAGCCAACTCCGGCCATCCTAGCTCCAATCACGTATGATCGATTCACGGCGGAGCGGGTGCTGGGCTTTTTGGAAAAACCCAATCCAGCAGAAGCAGATAGATGGCTTAAGAGGATGAAAAAACTATTTGCAGTGATTGGGTGTACGGACCATGAGAAGGTCACCTTCGTCGTGTAAAAATTAGATGGTGAAACAAACAGCTGTTGGGACATGAGGAAGAGGGCGCTAGGAATGCCCGACGGGATAATCACTTGGGATATATTCGAGGAAGCATTTTTGGAGAAATACTTTCCATCCAGTCTCCGGGACCAAAAGAAAATGAAGTTTATGAGATTAAGGCAATGAAGCATGACGGTGATGGAATATGATACTAAATTCACCGAGCTGTCCCGATTCTCATCTTTTTATGTGGAAGATGAATTAAGAAAGGCGAAGAAGTTTCAGTAAGGACTACGGGATGATATTCGGAAGTAACTAACCACATTAAAGCTTGAGACGTATGCCGATACTGGACAGGGCGGTCCTTTAGAACAAGAGATGGAGATAGAGAAATTCTATGCGAAGAGGGCAGCTAGCCGGGCAGGTGTTGGTGGCGGATCTACTGGGGGATTTTTTGGGTCATCCAAAAAGACGAGGACGACTGAGAAGGGAAAGAGTGTTGCGCCGGCTCATTCAACGGCTGATTCTAGTGCTTCGATTGCACACTGCTCGACCTATGGAACGGTGCATCTGGGTCAGGCGTGCCGCCGGGCAACGGGAGCTTGTTTCAAATGCGGACAGCACGGCCACATGATCAAGGATTGTCCGAAATTAGACGAGAGAAAGCCTACTGTCCCAACTAAGGCCTTTGCAGTGGCTATTCAGGAGCCAAAGGTATCGCCAAATGTCGTGGAAGGTACTCTTCTTGTTTCTGACGTTCTTGCATCTATCTTGTTTGACTCCGGGTGTACCCACTCTTTTGTTTCTCCACAGTTTGTATGTCATATTGTTACTACTCCTTATATATTGAATTATAAATTATCAGTATGTACCCCTACTGGATTCCCCGTAGTCACTGATGTTATATATCCTGGATGTATGGTAGAAGTAGATGGGAGATATTTGGCGGTGGATTTGGTGTTACTAAACATGGGAGACTTTGATGTGATTCTAGGGATGGATTGGCTGGCTGAGAATCATGCCACTATTGATTATCTTAGGAAGAAGGTTTATTTTAGTATCCCTGGGAGGAAAACCTTTTTCTTCCAAGGCATCAACAAAAAGGAGATGCTGGTAATGATATCAGATTTACATACTAAATATCTAGTAAAAAGTAAATGTAAGGCGTACTTGGCTTATGCCTACACCACTAGGAGTCATGAGGTGCCGGCTAAGGATATCCACGTCGTCCATGATTTTGAGGATGTATTTCCTGAGGAGTTGCCTAGATTGCCCCCTCATCAGAAAATTGAGTTTGAGATTTCTATCGTTCCCAGTGTCGGTCCAGTTTCTAAGATCCCCTATAGAATGGCTCTTGCCTAGTTGAAGGAATTAAGGTTGCAATTACATGGGTTGTTGGACAAAGGCTTTATTAGGCCAAGTGTATCTCCTTGGGAAGCATCAGTTTTGTTTGTGAGAAAGAAAGATGGGTCATTGCGGCTATGTGTCGATTATCGTGAGTTAAACAAAGTTACAATCAAGAATAAATATCCTCTGCCGCGTATTGATGATTTGTTTGATCAATTACAAGGATCCCGAGTGTTCTCAAAGATTGATTTGTCGTCTGGTTATCATCAATTGAGGATTAAGCCAAAAGATGTGGCCAAAACTGCCTTCTGAACAAGATATGGCCACTATGAGTTTCTTGTTATGCCATTTGAACTTACAAACACCCCTGCGGCATTTATGGACCCAATGAATAGAGTATTCAGGCATTATCTTGATAAATTTGTGATGGTTTTTATAGATGATATTCTAATCTATTCTAAGGACTATGAGGAGCACAAAATCCATTTGAGGATAGTACTCCAAGTGCTGCGTGAAAAGAAGTTATATGCTAAGTTGGGAAAATATGAATTCTGGCTAGAAAAAGTGATGTTCTTGGGTCATGTGATTTCTGGTGGTGGTATCTCTGTGGATCCAAAGAAAGTAGAGGCTGTTACTAATTGGAGTAAGTCAACTTCTATAACTGAGATTAGAAGCTTTTTGGGCATGGTAGGTTACTATCGACAGTTTGTGAAAAACTTTTCGCAAGTTTGAAAAAGGAAGTCAAATTTAAATGGACTAAAGAGTGTGATCAAAGTTTTTAGAAGCTGAAAGATCACCTGACTGTTGCTCCAGTATTAGTGATTCCAGAAGGATCAGGGGAATATGAGGTGTATTGTGACGCTTCCAAAGCAAGCTTGGGATGTGTACTAATACAGCACGGTAAAGTTATGGCTTATGGATCTAGGCAATTGAAAGTGCATGAGAAGAATTATCCTACTCATGACCTCGAGCTTGCTACTGTTGTCTTTGCTTTGAAAATTTAGAGACATTATCTATATGGTGAGAGGTTCTTTGTGTATTCGGATCACAAAAGTTTGAAGTATCTATTTTCGCAAAAGGAACTTAACATGAGACAAAGGAGATGGCTTGATTTCTTGAAAGATTATGACTGTGAAATACAGTATAAGCGAGGAAAGGCCAACGTAGTTACGGACGCATTGAGTCGCCGATCGGGTTATGTGGCAAACTTACAGGTCAAGCAGATGAAGATGTTGGATTACCTAAAATAATGTGATATCCAACGTTATGCTAAAGGTAATAGAATGCTCATGTCGTATCTGTAGATCCAACTAGAAGTAGTTAGTGAAATTAAAAAGATGCAGGTGAATGATCCGTTCCTTATAGATATTATTAGTGATCTGAGTAAGGGTCTCGAGCAGATTTTAATGTCCGGACTAATGATGTGTTGAGGTTTAGGGACCTATTATGTGTAGCGGATGATAGAGGGTTGGAGGAGAAGATTTTGAAGGAGGCTCATAGGTCCCGATATACGATTCACCTGGGGACGAATAAAATATATCAGGATATAAAGAAAACCTTCTAGTGGACGAATATGAAGAGAGATATCATGGCTTATGTGGAGAGATGTCTGGTATGTCAGCAACTGAAGGTTGAGAGGAGGAAGCCTTCTAGATTGTTACAACCGATGCCAATTCTGAGCTGAAAATGGGAGGAAATTGCCATGGATTTTGTATCGGATTTACCGAGGACTTATAGGAATCATGACGCCATTTGGGTTATAGTTAATCGGCTGATAAAGTCAGCCCACTTCTTGGCAATCAGAACGACGTATTCATGTGATAGATTGGCTCAACTGTATGTGAATGAGATCGTGAGACTACATGAATTCCTGCCTCCATTATATCTGATAGAGACCCTCGTTTTGTCTCAAGATTTTAGAAGAGTTTGCATAAGAAAATGGGGACAGAATTGAAATTCAGTACTACTTACCACCCTCAAACATATGGCCAATTTGAGCGTACTATCCAGATTCTTGAGGATATGTTGAGGGCTTTTGTATTAGAAATAAAAGAAACTTGGAATACATAACTAGCACTGGCAGAGTTTGCTTATGATAACAGTTACAAGGCTAGTATCGGTATGGCACCTTTTGAGGCTTTGTATTGACGGAAGTGCAGGTCGCCAATTCACTGGAAAGAGATCGGAGATAAATGGATTTTGGATCTCAAAATCGTAAAAGAAACGGCTGAGAAAATCGAACATATCCATGGAAACATGAAGGTATAGAAGGAGAAAAGAATTAAGCTTTGAGATAGGAGATTTTGTCTTCCTAAAGGTCTCGTCGTCCAAAGGAACGTCACAGTTTGGAATGAAAGAAAAATTAAAGCCACGATTTTTTGGCCCTTTTGAGACTTTAGAAAAGATCAGAGAAGTGGCATACAGATTAGCACTACCACCAAGTTTGACGGAAGTGCATGATGTGTTCCATGTATCTATACTCCGAAAGTATATTTATGACCCTACTCACGTGATTGAACTCGAGCCATTGCAAATCAACAAAAATCTATCCTATGTCGAGGAGCCACTACAAATTCTCGACCGAAAGGAGTAAAGGTTGCATACGAAGATGGTTCCTCTAGTAAAGGTGCTATGAAGGAATCACTCACCTGAAGAAGCTACCTGAGAATGAGAAGAAGAAATTCGAAGTAAGCATCCACACTTGTTTGATTAAGGTATGTAACCCCATCTAAATTTCGAGGATGAAATTTTATTTTAGTAGGGGAGAATTGTGAGATTTCGAAATCAAAAGAGAACTTAAAATCGGAATAAAATATTAAAACCAAGAGTATAATGAAATCGGGAAGCCGGAGTGGCCTTATACCTTTTAATACCGGAGTGGCCTTATACCACTTAAAATCGGAGTAGTTTATGCCACAAAAGGCCGGACTACATAAAGTCTGGAATAGATAAAGTTGACCGAAACTTGTAAGGTTGACCGACTTTTAGAAGATTAACTGGCTTTAGAATATTGATCGGCTTGAGCAAGGGTTGACCGAAAATTGTGATGTTGACCGGTCTCAAAATGTTGACCAGTTGACTAGACTTGAGAAAAGTTGACCGGTCTTGAATAAAAGAAGTGAAACAATGGCCGACCCTAAGCACTGACCAAAAAGTTGACTGAAATAAATTAAGGGAAACTAAAGACAATGACCAACTTTACTAATTAGTTAAAACCTAACTAGATCCGAACTAAATGAAGTAAGTAACCACCTCGTTGGCCGTCTGAGAAGAAATACCAAAGTAAGCAGCCTAGACTACTTACTCCCACCTAATGTATGAGAAGAAGTACCAGGTAGGTAGCTTACCCCCACTTACGCCATCTAACCCATCCACTGTATATACTCAGCTTTGATCAAGGAAGCAAGTATGAGCAACCGGCAAAAAGAACAGTAAGGAATAGAGTAGGAGAGAAAGCTTCCAGTGTGTAAAGGTGGACGAACGACTGTCAGGCAAGTGTATCCCATACTTTTAAGTTCATGGTTTAATGCAAATGTATACTTTGTTTTTAATTTCAGAATATTGCAAGTGTATTTCAGACGATCATTCTTTTTAAGTTTGTTGCAAGTGTGTCCAATTTTTAAAGTTCATACTTTGCAAATATACTTAAATCTCCAAAGTTCCAACTTTAAAAACTGCCAGTTTTTTCTTTCGATTTAGGTTAAATGCATGCCATTTTAATTACTGTTTGATAAGCTATATTCTGGTTTGAATTCATATTTTTTGCCTTTTGTTTTCTACTTTCTGCTAAACTCATGTTAAACTGGAGTACATGAAAATGAGAAAGTAGACTGGCTTGTATGTCACTTGTATTACCCAAATTTAAAATCGGCCTTGATTGGTAAAATATTTGAAACTGGCCTTATAATGTAATTTGAAATCAGTTTAAGTAAATATCGAAACTAGCCTTGCACGTTAATTTGAAACGGGCCCGGCATATTAATTTTGAAATCGGCTGAGAATAATTAAAATTAGCCTTGTATTACAATTGAAACCGGCATTTGTATAGAAATTTTGAAACCGGCATTTGCATGATAAATTTTTAAACCGGCCTTGTATTATAATTGAAACTAGTATTTGTATTGTAATTTTAAAATCGGCATTTGCATAGTAAATTTTAAAACCGGCCTTGTATTATAATTGTAACCGGCATTTGTATTGTAATTTTAAAACCGGCATTTGCATTATAATTGAAAACGGCCTTGTATTATAATCGAAATTGGCATTTGTATTGTAATTTCGAAACCGGTATTTGCATTGTGATTTTGAAACCGGCCTTGAATCGAAAATCGGCATTTGCATTATAATTGAAACCGGCATTTATAACGAAACCTTGAAACCAGATTTCCAAGTGACTCATGAAAATTATGATTTGAAACCGGCCTTGTAACATAAATTTGAAACCGGCTTTGTAGTGAGATTTTGAAACCAGCTAGTGATATGGCCGTCCGGAATGAACAAAGAAAATGTGAACCGGCCTTGTGATGAGACATAAGTTCGGACCTTAGTATTGGGAGATAAGGTTCTCCGACATGCCTTAGGACCTTAAAGTGATAATCGAGGATAACCAAAGTGAGAGCCGTCCTCGGGGCTTTGTACAAGGAGGTAGTGATAGCCGTCCTCGGGGCTTTGTATAAGGAGGTAGTGATATCCATCATCGGGTCTTTATACAAGGAGGTAGCGATAGCTGTTCTCGAGGCTTTGTATAAAGAGGAAGTGAGAGCCGTCCTCGGGGCTTTGCGCAAGGAGGTATTGCCGTAATTATGAGAAAATGTGTATGATCTATCCTCGATTAAAGCCCCCTTCTGTTAAGCAATAAATAAAAGAAGCTAAATTGTGACCGGCCTTATTTTATGTTCAAATATTATCTGTTCTGACTTTCTGATTAGCTTTTGTATAGTTCGGCCAAATGTTACCGTATGATATATATATGATGCATGATTTCCTGCATTAACAATTCTAAGCGTTATGCATGATTCCGTCCAAATGATATCCTGTACGTGTATCTATAACTGTTGATAGTACGAATGTTTTATGAAAAATTTGCATGTACCTTGTTAAGTTCCAACTCACTGTTTTCTATTTTTCCTCCCTCAGATGAAAATTTAGAACTCATGCCTGATGAAACGGAGTGACTAGAGCCTATCGAAGGGTTTGTAAGGATTCAAAAGCACACCTTTTTGGGCGACCGCCACGAAGAAGCAATTAATGTAATGATCTGTTAGAATTGATAAACTTTTATAATTAGACGTTCATGGCTATATGTATTCAGGAATGAGTTTTTATGGGAATGAATATGAATGTTTCAACAGGATGTTAGATTGGCTTCCGCTATATGTTTGATGACTAATATGTATGAGTCCTAGATGGCATCTGTGATCCTATGATTTGGAAGGCACGATTGGCATGAAGCAGACCACCGAAACTCGGTGTCAGTTTCGGGAGATCATTGGCGGAATGCAAAAAAAAAAAAATCCATTCCGTCACACAAATAATAGTCAGGCTCCGATCAGGCACTAAGTAGTCTATTTTCCACTCGTGGCACATCGGGTGTCAATCAGGTATCCCTTAACTCAATAAAATTCGATTCAAATTTGACTTTTAACCTAACTTTTTCATCCGTAGACCTTAATTCTAATCATATTAACTATATTAATCAGGATTATGATAAAATTCAAATTTGGCCCCTACATTTTCTCCATCATAAAAATTTCATTCTCGAAATTTTACATACCTTATCAAGAAATAAATGCGGGTACTTCTCCCAAATCTCATTCTCTTTCCCACGTGGCTTCTTTAAAGGAATGATTTCTCCATAAGATTTTGACCAACGGAATTACTTTTGTCTAAAACACCTGGTCGTTTTTGGTCAAAATCTGAACTGGTTCATCAATGTATGTTAAGTCTTTATTAATCCTCAATGGCTCATACTCAGTAATTCGTGTCAGATCATACACATATTTTCACAATATTGATACATGGAATATATTATGAACATCTCCCAAGTTTGGAGGTAGAGCCAAGCTGTAGGCTACTTGTGATGTCCCATGTCCTCATTTTTCATCATTAACCATTATTATGTGATACATATATATACACAAGATCCATCCATACAGTCACCACATTATTAGTGATGCCAACACCATACTATAGGAATACGATGTCAGGTTTTGTTAAGGAAAGATACCTACTAAGAATCAAAATCAATCTCGTAATAACAAATGGGAGTATATGTAATATCTATAATAATCTGCGGAAGTAATACTTAAACTAATATCACTAAAATAGAATATATCATGTTATACTTTCAAAATTTCATATTGTTACTATATACATATCTCAACTTCTGTTAAACTAAGTATACTAGAATCTTAAATATTTCAAATACAACATCCAAATGTAAAGTATAATTAAGACTTTTATATTCACTCATATTCGCTAGGTATTAACTCGTGTGAAGTATCTGAAGAGTAGTAAAACAGTAAAAGAATGAGCTAAATATTCAATAAAATACAATATATATAAGGACATGTATATTTATACTAAAAATATATTATCGAAAGGAATAGAGTCATAATACATATATTGTGAGATTTCGGTTTCCATAATACCGTGATTAGGAGTAATTAAATTAATATCATCAAAAGTAGACTTAATGTATATAGGAATTTAAGTTTTTGAAGTGAAATAGGGTGTTAATAGATGATGTGACGGACCAGATTATTCTCCATTGAATAACCTCCGTCAATGGCAACACAAAGCAAAGTCCATAATTAATACTCATGGATTCTACAGAAAATCCGGCAGAGTTTCCTCTGCAATTGGACGAAAACCGAAATACAACCTGTTTAAAATAATCCTGCAACAAGCACACATCTATCAGAGGCTTAACTCAAGCCTACAACACGTCACACAGGATCACACATCTGCCATATCATCCATGGCTCCCATACAGTACTCCTATCTACTATATTGGATCTAGAGAGATGCCATCTAATGAAACCAAAATCAAAAATATATATACAGACACGGAAGTATAACTAAATCATCATACATCTGCGGAAGCATAATAAAACCATAAAACAACAACAATGATCCACGCTCAACGCTAAGTGGCTGTCCACGGTCCGATCCATCTCTATGTCCAAATCTTCTGATCACTCACCGTCCAGCCAATCTCATCAAGTAAGCCTCTCCTTGCTCTATCTACATGCGCCAGCTAAGTGTTCTCATCTGAAAAAGAGACAACAGCAGCAAGAGTGAGCCAATAGCTCAACAAATGTAATCATAAACACCCCTCCAAGATACGTACAAGAACGGAAACGAAAGGGGATACACACACTCTCCACAATTAAGGAACAGGATAGGGAATAGGAAGCAACTGGAATTACTCAATCCCTACAGTTCTCACGGTTTCATCTTGAATCATTGGTTTCACGCGGTTCTTGCGGTTCATACCTTGAGTCACTGGATTCATTCGGTTCTCATTCTGGTCTACTGGATTCATACCGTTCATCAATTGGATATTATTCATTTTTATTATTATATCATCTTTGTAGACCCCGGCTAGTAGATCGTACTAACCAACGATGCGAGAGAACGAGGATAGGAATGTGTTCGCTACACATTCTAAAGCCACGGCTATTACTTTTGGTCGGTAGCACACGACCCTCGGTTGCATCCATTCAACAATCATCACAGACGACTACATCTCAATATGTAGCGTCGATAGACACACCCCACACCCCCGGGGTCCAGGGCAATCCTCGTTCTTCCACAATAGTTTCCTAAAGCGTACCACAGCCATCACCTGCTCCCACGAGCGGCCGAAATACGTGGCCAAGTATCCCTTGGGTTCCCACTGCGATAGACATGGTATACTAAAGAATACTACCCATATGACTCAGGATCCTAGTTTCAAGGTTAGGTTCAACACTTGGAGAGGAAAATCCACATTTGCCACACAATCATATCTCGGGAAACCTCATTCCCATCACAATCATCTCCAACCGGGAGATTACATCATCAAACACATCTCCATCCAGGAGATCATATCATCACAAGCACAATGTGGACTCCATTCCATTCACATCACGATTCTCAATATCCAATGGGACTCAAATCTCTTATTCACAATCGGTGGGACTCAATTCCCTTAATCCACAACAAATCATTCCAAGTTCACGGGAGAGATTAGATTTCATACCTCAAATGATCACGAGTCACTTTGGAACCTTCGAGACTCATTTCCCTGCCTTCAGCACACGGATTCACATTCGGGGCTCATATTTACGTTTAATCGATTAAACGTTACTTTCACAATTATTTTGAAGGCATATCACATTACATTTCTCATTTCATTTCAAGTAAACATTATCGGATTTCTTTTTGAACACCCGGACGCCACACACGGTTTGATACTTGGAAATTGGGCGTCCGGTGGGTTCGTACGTACACCTTGTACACAAGATTACATATTTGGGTTCGATTTATTTTATCACGAGGGTGGAAGTATGTAACTTCCCATTCATTTCTGGATTACCCACAATGGGAAACTATTAAGGCTCCCGGATGCCACGAACGGTTCAAATCTTGCGAGATTCGACATCCAGTCGATGTATACATACAATTGGGATACGGGGATTCATATTCTAGGGTCATTTCAACATTTTACGAAGGTGGAAACATGCAAAATCCACCTTTGGTCTCGGGTGAACAGTAACAGTGCCCATTTAATGGGCTCGGACGCCGCGAACGGATCCAAACGCGCTAGATCGGACCCGCGGCCGACATATATACATCATTGGGATGTGGGGATTCCAATTTTGGGGTCAATTTCATGATACAAGGTCGGAAAACGGGAAACCCCCAAAATCCTGTGGGTTAGGGTTTCGGTAAAACCCACCCGGGCAAATCGGACACGATTCGGACAACTAACTACATTCTCTTGGACCTCAAGGCATGGGTTTCAAGATTCTAACGTTCCCCGTGGGTATCGACACAAAATACCCAATGAAAATACAAAAAATAATGAAAGAGAACGAGAAGTGGGTATGAGAACACTTGCCTCGACGCGTGCTTTCACATTTATACCTGGCTTTCGGGCGGAATCGGACTCTCGGGCTCGATCTCCTTCCTTCTCTCTCTAAGCGCGCCCCTCTCTCTCCTCAAAACCCTCGGCCCGTGCAAAAATGACGAGGAGAAGTCGCGACGCGACTTTTATAATGCGCCTACCGCTCAAGCGGCCAGCGGGCGGCCAGGCCACGGGCAGGCCACCGCTCGAGCGCTCCTCGAGCGGCCGACGAGCGGCCTCGGTTCTGTTTTATTCGCTCGAGCCGTGGCTCGAGCGCCCAGTAGGCGCAAGCCTGCTGGCAGTGCTTCAGCAGCCCGGACCCGAATAATTTTTTCGATTTTTCTTCCGATATCAAACCTTAATCATCCCATAAGATTAGTATTAATCATTTACATACTAATCACCTCATAATTGTCGGGTTCACAAATCCAAAACCTCACAGATGATGCCCACCGAGTGCTCGAGGCGGCGCCAGGGAGCCAAAACCAGCGGACTGGCACCTGCCAGCTGCTTGAGCGCCTGCAAGAGGCACCAATTTTAGGCCTGGCACGCCTGAAGCACGCTAGGCTGGTGCCTGAGCACCAGTCTCCTTATTTAAGTGCGCACGCAATTTCTTTTCCGTCATTTACGCCAGACCAAAGAGAGAGAGAGAGAGAGCGTGGAGAAGAAGAGAGAGAAGGAGGAGATCGAGGCATCAAGTCTGTTTCCGACTTAGAGCTAGTTGAAGAAGTTATAAATTGAATCGAGACAAGTGCACCCATATGCTTTTCTTTCTCTTGTTGCGCTTTTCGTTCTGTTCTCTCTGGATATTTTCATTCAAATGCCAATCTAAATTTATATTTTATGAAACCCATATCTTGAACATGCTTATTTATTGATTTGGTATCTGATTTGATAGTTTTATGCGGTATTATGTTATGCGGAAACCCTAACCATGTGACTTGTCATTTTTGTCGATTTATTTTGGGGTTTTGGTTGATTTAGCCTTATAAAATTGGAACCCTAACTTATGAGCGTGATTATTTGGTAATTGTTTACATGTATTTTATATATGTTATTTTGTATATTTTAAAAATTATATTGGATGCATTTGTGAAAGGATTTATTGTCCGAAAGCTACAATGTTTTATTTGGCTCAACGTGGTAAAGATTTTCTAAATTTTTCAAACTTTATGTTAATTTGTATATGTATTTGAAGTCATGTGAATATTTAAATTTTCAAGCAAATGATAATATGTATATGTATCCAAGAAATATGAAAATTATGCAAAGTATATGAAGGAAACTCCATAATTTGTTATGTTTAATGATTCTTCTCTACAGAATGAGAACTTTATGTAAGAATATGGTGAACATTCTCTTAAGAATAAGTAATTATGAAATTAGATTAAAGATTTATATTTCAAAGGGTAGTATTTCCTAGTATAGTTTAGAAATTATTGTGGTAGATTGAGGAATACTCTTGGGCCACGAGAGATGCTACGGTGGTCTATGTTTTTTGGTCTCGTATAACGGGTGGAAGGTATTCCGTCCGCCACGGGACGTTAAAGTTGAGGTTCGTGGGTAGCATCTTAGAATGTGTTGATGCATACACATTCTTTTTCTTGTTCGGTTACTTCGTTAGCTAATAAGGCTTATTAACTTTAGTCCCTAAATAAAT
>JAODPA010135859.1:0-16372 GCA_025585075.1 Nepenthes mirabilis
CAGACACACCCCACACCCCCGGGGTCCAGGGCAATCCTCGTTCTTCCACAGTAGTTTCCAAAAGCATACCACAGACATCATCCGCTCACACGAGCGGCCGGAATACGTGGCCAAGTATTCCTCGGGTTCACACCGCGATGGACATGGTATACTAAAGAATACTATCCATATGACTCAGGGTCCTAGTTTCAAGGTTAGGTTTAACACTTGGAGAGAAAAATCCACATTTGCCACACAATCACATCTTAGGAAACCTCATTCCCATCACAATCATCTCCAACCGGGAGATTACATCATCAAACACATCTCCATCCAGGAGATCATATCATCACAAGCACAATGTGGACTCCCTTCCATTCACATCACGATTCTCAATATCCAATGGTACTCAATTCCTTATTCACAATCAGTGGGACTCAATTCCCTTAATCCACAACAAATCATTCCAAGTTCACAACAGAGATTAGATTTCATACCTCAAACGATCACAAGTCACTTTGAAACCTCTGAGACTCATTCCCCTGCCTCCAGAACACGGATTAACATTCGGGGCTTACATTTACGTTTAAACATTTAAACGTTACTTTCAATACAATTATGGGGTCATATTACTTTACATTTCTCATTCTATTTCGGGTGAACAATAACAGATTTCCTTTTGAACACCCGGACGCCGTACACGGTTTGATACTTGGAAATCGGACGTCCGGTGGATTTGTACGTACTCTTTGTACACGATATTTCACATTTGGGTTCGATTTAACTTATCACGATGATGGAAGCATGTAACTTCCCCTTTTATTGTGGATAAACAATCACGAAATTATTTCAAAACTCCCGGATGCCACAAACGGGTCAAATCTTGCGAGATTCGGCATCCAGTCGATATATACACACAATAGGGATACGGAGATTTATATTCTAGGGTCATTTCAACATTTTACGAAGGTGACAATGCGCAAAATCCACTTTCGGTCTCGGATGAACAGTAACAGCGCCCATTTAATGGGCTCGGACGCCGCGAACGGGTCCAAACGTACAAGATCGGACCCGCAGCCAACATATATATACATCATTGGGACGTGGGGATTCCAATTTTGAGGTCAATTTCATGATACAAGGTCGGAAAACGGGAAATTCCCAAAATCCCGTAGGTTAGGGTTTCGGTGAAACCCACCCGGACGAATCGGACACGATTCGGACAAACAACTACATATTCTTGGACCTCAAGGCATGGGTTTCATGGTTCTAACGTTCACCATGGGTATCGACACAAAATACCCAACGAAAACACATAAAACATCGAAAGAGAACGAGAAGTGGGTATGAGAACACTTGCCTCGACGCGTGCTTTCACCTTTATACCTGGCTCTCGGACGGAAACGGACTCCTGGGCTCGATCTCCCTTCTTCTCTCTCTAGAATCACGCTCCCTCTCTCTCTAAAAAAACCCTCGGCCCGTGCGAAAATGAACGAGAGAGAGGCACGGCGCGTATTTAAACTGTGTCCGCTCGAGCGGCCAGCGGGCGGCCGTGCCACGGGTAGGCCACCGCTCGAACGGCCCGCGAGCGGCCTCGCTTCTGGTTCTTCCGCTCGAGCGGCCAAAAGGCGAGGGGTGCCTCTAGCACCAGCGCTCGAGCCATGGCTCGAGCGCCCAACAGGCACAAGCCTGCTGGCAGGGCTTCAGCAGCCCGGACCCAAATAATTTTCCCGATTTTTCTTCCGACACTAAACCTTAATCTTTCCATAGGATTAGTATTGATCATTAACATACTAATCACCTCATTATTATCAAGTTCCTAAATCCGGAACCTCACAGGTTAGGCGTTCTGCGAACAAATTTTCACCTCAAATCATAAATTGGATACCCAATCGATAAAATTACATACCCAAGTCATGGATAACCATAATCTAGACCCCAATTAAGCTAAAGCCCCAAAAATACGTGGGTTTCATGTCTAGGCGTGGGGGTTAGGGTTTACGTTATCCGAAACCTTAAACTACAAATTTGGACTCCAAATTAACATATATGCATACTTAGGTCTTAAAAATCATAAAATATAAATGTAACCGGGTATCAAAATGAGAATACCCGAAAAAAATATTACAAAAATACTCAAAAATGAAAGAGAAGAGTATGAGTGTACTTGCTGCAATCCAATCTATTACCTTTCTAATTGGCTCTCGGACGGATTCGGACTTGTGGGCCTTCATCTCCTCTTCCTCTCTCTAGTTCTTCGTCCCTCTCTCTCTCTCTAAAATACCAAAAATGGCCGAAAAATGACGGGAGAAAACCCTCGCGTGATATAAATAACCTGAGAGCACCAGTCGAGCGGTAGTCAAGCGCACCGCTATGCCTTGAGCGCTCATCAAGCACCCTTTGAGCAAGGCATTCTATTTTTCATGCTCAGGTGGAGCTCGAGCACAACTCAGGCATGGGTCGGACCTGCATCAAGCCTACAACAAACCTACTTCACGGTTTTGCCATTCAGGATCCATTTTGACCCTTCTAATTCAATTTTTCACATCCTTGAACCCTAATTATAATTATATCATCTTAATAAGTTATAATTATAATAATTTAAAGACCGAAATCTTATTTACAAATTAACATTTCTCGGTTTATAATTTCGGTTCCCAATTTACCAATTCCAGATCTTTGGACATTTCAATCTGATTCTCCCGTAGCCCTTGACCTTAATTCACCTATTTTAACTTAATTACTCATCTTTTATTATAGTTCAAAAACCGGTATCCCTATGGAGCCCAACTTTCTCTTAATTATTATGTTTTGGGCTCGGGTCATTACACATAGCTTATTTATGCATATATATGAATTTCATGTCCGAATTTATGGATTTCAACCAATTTCCGCACTCAAACCCTAACCCCATGCCAGGTAGTTTCGGGCTCCAATTTTTGGGGCTTTTGTATAAATTAGGATTAGAATATCATTACCCATATTCTATATATGTTAATTTATCGATTAGATACCCGATTTGATAATTTTATGTGAATTTTCGTTTGTAAAACCCTATATTCATGCCCAGACCTCATCTAAGCATACATTTTGAGTTTTATGCATAAATTGAATTAAGATTATGATTACCCATGACTTGAATTTGGTAATTTACCCATTTAATGTCCAAATTTTCAAGAATCATCCGATATACACAACCGAGCAATGTTCACACGTGGTTACTGTTCATCAGAGCCCATTTGGTAAATTTTGAATAAATTTTACACTGTCTAATTGTTAATTAAGCTACATATACATTTGTATATATTTAATTGTTATTTCGGAATCATGTTTATTAATCAATTGTGAAAAAAATGTAATCCGGGGGCCTCTAAAGTTATAATTGCCTTTCGGTAATAAAAATCTCTATTCTTTACTATATTTATGATATTCGTATATACCAAATGATTCATGAGAAGACATAAATCTGAAAGAAAGATAAAAATCATACAAGTGTTTGAAGGTGAATCCACAATTTATTATATGATCGAATTATTCTCCCGGATGGAGAAAATTGTGAAAGTTTGGTGGACCTTCCCTTAAATGAATAAGAAATCATAAGACCACGAATTTGTGTTACGGAGGTAATACCCCTTGGCCTGTCATTAGTATTACAGTAGAGATTTGAGGATTATCCTGGCCACGTATTGTAGCGGATAATACTTTTAGCAAGCCTTAGGATATTACTGTAAAAGGATGATGACTGCCTCCGGACTACGGAAGGTTAGGGTAGTATTTTATTGGCCCTATATATTGGGTGATAGGTATACCGCTATACCATGTGGTGTTCTACCTGTCTACAAGTATTATATGGATGGCCCCTCCTTTGGGTCGATAATAAGAGCTTACGGCCTTAGATTATGTGGAGTATCATGATCCTCTCCTCGTTCTACCACACTTTTAACTAGTAAGGTTTACTGACCCTAATCCGCAAATATAAGTAATCATGCATAATTTACATCTCGAAAAAAAGAAGGATAAAATATAAAAAGTTAATTGTGTTCCAAAAGTATAATTAATCACATCTTATATTTATGCATCCTTGTTATACTCGTATATCCCTGTTCTGCTTTATATTACTTATATTGCTTACCATTTTGATTATAGTGCTCTTATTGAGTTTTTAGCTCGCCTTTACTTCTCCTTATCTCCAGTTTAGTATAGGTCTAATATACCCAATGGGACAACATAGAGATTGAAAGTGGACTAAGTTTGGATTTAGAAGATTATGTCGAAGACTAAGAAATTATAGTTTTCTTTATATCATGGGAATTGTATATATTTATATTTCAATTAGACTCATTAATGTATATTGTACACGAGATTAGTGATCTAGTAATTTAGATTCCGCTATAATTGGATTTATTTATACTTTCGTAAATTATTATCATTTGTATCACGTACCTAGTGGCATCTCTCTTTGGCTAATATTGTGTTTAGATATACTGCATTGGAGCTATGATTTATATGTGGCAATTGGATCCTGTATGGTTTTGTGTGTTACTGATTGTATGATATCGGATCTGGGGATTATTGGATGTATTTGATTTTATATAATAGATTGTATAGGTTTTGTATTGGTGGTTGTCTATATTATAGACGAAATTCTGCCAGATTTTCTATAGAAAAATACGGTCCGTCACAGTTGGTATCAGAGAAAAAAATATCTTAGGTTTGATTTGAATCGTATGTAAAAGTTTATAATAGATTAAGATTGATTGAATAACGTGATGTAGGCATAGGGTATGTTAAGTTAGATTTGATAGTTCTAGTTATCCTGGTAGGCTAGTTTAGGTTTAATTAAGTTAGAATTAGAGAATGAGTTTAGTTGTCCTGCTTATGCATCCTAGTTAGTACCTTAAGAGCGACCTAAGCCGTGTTGTTTCTATTTCAGAAGAATATTAGCATTGGCTCTAGGACGAGGGGTTTACTTATGGTAGTAGTCAATCATGAGGATGAGAGGAGCTATAGGGAGGCACCTTGAGGCTTAAATCTGATTGGTGCAAATTTGATGCTTGGATTGATCAGTATTGATTTGAGGCCTAGATTAATCAGTTTTGATTTGATGTTCAGGTCTAATCGGCTCTGGGTTGAAGTCCTCAAATTAATAATTTGTTAAGAAGGAATGTTTGGTTGATGTATCCAATATGATGGATGAGGTGGGATTGATGGCTTGAGGTTAGTACAACTTGGAGTTAATTTTGAGGTAAACGAATCCTACAATGTCGATTTATAATTGATTTAGAGATACTTAAGTGTCTAGACTTTTAGGTAGCTTAGATCCTATTGAGGTTGAGATGTAGATCTTGAGAATTAAGATGATATTATGGTGATCCAATGTTCAGAAAAAGATAAGGTAATGTTACCCTTTGTCAGATAAGAGGTGAAGTCGACCTCAGGTGATTAGCGTAAAAAAAGGGTCATGAGTCTCAAGGATAATAGGATATCTCGGATATGTTCTTGGATGCTTGATGGACGAATAACTTATTTCGGTGAGATTTTTGGGAGCATGTTTCAAGTGTGGATAGCTCGAGTGCATGAATAGGGATTGCCCTTATTCCATAGGTCGGACAATTAAGGAGCCTAATTGTGACGGACCAGATTATTCTCCATTGAATAACCTCTATTAATGCCTAAACACACCCTAAAGCCCATAAATTAACCTATGGACTCTACAGAAAATCCAGCAGAGTTTCCTCTGCAACTGGACGAAAACCGAAATACAACCTGCTTAAATATCATTTTGCAACAAGCACACATCTACCAAAGGCTTAACTCAAAGCCTACAACACGCCACACAGGATCACAACACTGCCATATCATCCATGGCTCCAATACAGTACACAACCTACTATACTGGATCTAGAGAGATGCCATCTAATGAAACCAAAATCAAAATATATATACAGACATGGAAGCATAACCAAATCATCATACATCTGCGGAAGCATAATAAAACCATAAAACAATAATAATGAGCCACGCTCAACCCCGAGTGGCCAACCACAATCCGATCCAACTCTAAGTCCAGAGCCTTCGCGCACTCGCCGTCCAACCAATCCCATCGAGCAAGTCTCTCTCATTGCTCTATCTACACGCGCCAGCTAACTGTTCTCATCTGAAAAGAGACAACAATAGCAAGAGTGAGCCAACAGCTCAACAAATGTAATCATAAACACCCCTCCAAGACACGTACAAGAACTGAAACAAGAGGGGATGCACACACTCTCCACAATCAAGGAACAGGACAGGGAATTGGAAGCAACTGGAATCACTCGATCCCTACAGTTCTCACGGTTTCATCTTGAATCACTAGTTTCACGCGGTCCTTGCGGTTCATATCTTGAGTCACTGGATTCATTCGGTTCTCATTCTGGTCTACTGGATTCATACCATTCATTAATTGGACATTATTCGTTTCATTTATTACATCGTCTTTGCGAACCCCAACTAGTAGATCGTACTAACCAACGATTCGAGAGAACGAGGACAGGAATGTGTTCACTACACATTCTAAAGCGACGGCTACTATTTTAGGTCGGTAGCACACGACCCTCGGTTGCATCCATGCAACAATCATCACAGACGACTACATCTCAATATGTAGCGTCGATCGACACACCCCACACCCCCGGGGTCCAGGGCAATCCTCGTTCTTCCACAGTAGTTTCCTAAAGCGTACCACAGACATCACCCACTCCCACGAGCGGCCGGAATACGTGGCCAAGTATTCCTCGGGTTCATACCGCGATGGACATGGTATACTAAAGAATACTACCCATACGACTCAGGGTCCTAATTTCAAGATTAGGTTCGACACTTGGAGAGGGAAATCCACATTTGCCATATACGATCACATCTCGGGAAACCTCATTCCCATCACAATCATCTCCAACCGGGAGATTACATCATCAATCACATCTCCATCCAGGAGATTATATCATCATAAGCTCAATGTGGATTCCCTTCCATTCACGTCACGATTCTCAATATCCAATGGGACTCAATTCCCTTAATCCACGACAAGTCATCCAAGTTCACAAGAGAGATTATATTTCATACTCCAAACTATCACGAGTCACTTTGGAACCTCCGAGACTCATTCCTTGCCTCCAGCACACGGATTCACATTCTGGGATCACATTTACGTTTAATCAGTTAAACGTTACTTTCATTACAATTATGATCACATATCACTTTGCATTTTTCATTTCATTTTGGATGAACGTTATCAGATTTCTCTTTGAACACCCGGACGTCGTACACGGTTCGATACGTGGAAATCGGACGTCCGATGGATTCGTTCGTACTCTTTGTACACGATATTTTACATTTGGGTTCGATTTAACTTATCACGAGGGTGAAAGTACACAACTTCCCATTTATTTCCGGATTATCCAGAACGGGAAACTATCAAGGCTCCCGGATGCCACAAACGGGTCAAATCTTGCGAGATTCGGCATCCGGTCGATGTATACATACAATTGAGATACGGGGATTCATGTTCTAGGGTTCTTTCATCATCTCACAAAGGTGACAACGCGTAAAATCCACCTTCGGTCTCGGGTGAACAGTAACAGCGCCCATTTAATGGGCTCGGACACCGCGAACGGGTCCAAACGCGCAAGATCGGACCCGCGGCCAACATATATACCTCATTGGGACGTGGGGATTCCAATTTTGGGATCAATTTCATAATACAAGGCCGGGAAACGGGAAACCCCCAAAATCCTGTGGGTTAGGGTTTCGGTGAAACCCATCCGGGCGAATCGAACACGATTCGGACAACTAACTACATTTTCTTGGACCTCAAGGCATGGGTTTCGAGATCCTAACGTTCCCCGTGGGTATCGACACAAAATACCCAACGAAAATACACAAAATATCGAAAGAGAACGAGAAGTTGGTATGAGAACACTTGCCTCGACGCGTGCTTTCACCTTTATACCTGGCTCTCGGGCGGAATCGAACTCCCGGGCTCGATCTCTCTTCTTCTCTCTCTAAAATCGGCGCCTCCTCTCTCCTCAAACCCTTGGTCCCGTGCGAAAATGGGAGAAAAAGAGGGCGCGGCGCATATTTATAATGCGCCTGCCGCTCGAGCACCGCTCGAGCGCACCTCGAGCGGCTGGTGAGCCACCTCGGTTCTACTTTCTTCGCTCAAGCCACGGCTCAAGCGCCCAGCAGGCGTAAGCCTGCTGGCAGGGCTTCAGCAGTCCGGACCCGAATGATTTTCCCGATTTTTCTTCCGATACCAAACCTTAATCATCCCATAGGATTAGTATTGATCGTTAACATACTAATCACCTCATAATTGTCGGGTTCACAAATCCGGAACCTCACACTAATACCATGGATCGAGGCTTCGCGATAATGGCACGGAGTATAAAAGTGTCGTCCATCTTAACGAGAGATAAGGTTCCTGAATCTTGATACTTCGATGTATGTGTTACCTTGGGATTTAGAATCTATATTTTATTGGTGTTTCCTTAGCTTGTTCATTTATCTGAGGACCGTAGGCCTTACACTAGTTGAATAAAGGTCTACAACACTTTCTCGGACCTATAGATATGATTTGTTGGGATGATTTAATTACCCTGTTGTAATATCCTGATTTTCACATATAATAATTAAGGTCATATAATTAAGATTTATTGGAGAAATATTAAAAAGTCATCATGGCCAAAAAATTATCTGCTAAGGACAAGAATAGTGGACCGGCAAAGGTTGACCGAAAATTTGGAAATATTTGTTTAGAAACTTGGTAATTATGTAAACCGGCAATTTTGGTAACAAATGCTGACCGAAAATTAGTTTGGTTGATCGGATAAAATGGCAAAGAAGCCGGTATGCACAATATGTTGGAATATATGAAATGCTGAGCTGCTCTTAGGATGAAAATACCAAGTTGCTTTTGAGGAGGAAAATGCCAGGCTGAATTGTGAAGTGTCGGGCAGCCTTTGAGGAGAAAATTGCTGGACAGCATTTTACTGGGCAGCTATGAGGGTAATTGCTGGCCTACTTTTGAGGCATTTTGCTGGGCAGCTATGAGGGTAATTGCTGGCCCGCTTTTGAGGTATTTTGCTGGGCAGCTTTGAGGATAATTGCTGGCCTGCTTTTGAAGCATTTTGTTGGGCAGCTTTGAGGATAATTGTTGGCCTGCTTGAGGCAAAATGACGAGATGTCAGGCTGCTTTGGGAGGCAAATTCTGGAGACCTTGAGGAGGATATCCGGAGACCTTAAATGCCAAAGGGATTTCTGGAAACGATAATTCCGGAGACATGATTTCTGGAGACGATGATTTTTGGAGGTCGTGATTCCCGGAGACCATTTTTCAGAAAATTGGAAGCCGTGATAAATTCTCCAAAGACCATGGATACTAAATTTCCAGAGACCATGAGGGATTTTCGGATAATCCAGAGACCACATGCCAATTCTTCCAGAGACCAGGATGCCATGAAGACTACGATAAACATCCGGAGACGATTGAGAAGGTTTCAGGAGATGATTTTCAGACTATTGAGAAGGTTTCCAGAGATGATTTTCGGAGACGATTGAAAAGGTTTCCGGAGACGATTGAAAAGGTTTTCAGAGACAATTTTCGAAGAGAATTAAGTGGGCTTTTAAAAGAAGTTTAAGTGAATTCCTGGAGAGGGAGTTAAGGATGAATTTTTGAATAAGAAATTTAGAGTAGATTTCCAAATGGGATTTAGAGGAAATCTGGAGACGATTTCCGGAGATGATATAGTAAATCCGAAGGAGATTGAGTGAGTTTCTGGAGGAGTGTCTAGCCAAAGTAAGTAAACTGCTTCCACCTGCTCGAACTCTCTAGGGCTCTCTAGAAGAAGAGATATGAATAAATATAGGTAGCAGGAGACCTACTCCCAACCACTCCACTGACCTTCTAAAAAGAAAAGGGGAGTAAGAAAAGAAGTACGAAATAGTTAACTTGCCCTCACCTGCTACCATCAACTCTAACGTTTATAAATTCTGAACTTGGGAGATGGATAGAAGGAAGAGTTAGCTTAAAAAAAGCATGAAAGAAAGAATGAAAGGGAGAGTTCCGACTAGACCCAAGTAAAAGATCTCCGGCTAGAGTTGAGGCAGGAAGAAGCTTAATGCAAGAGAATGAGTAAGGAATTGATGATCAGAATTTCAGGCAAGTATACTATTCGTTTTTATAAGTTCAGGTTTTAAGAATGTTTTAATGTAAGTATACCCTCCTTTTTTGTAAGTTTAGGTTTTAAGAATGTTTTAATGTAAGTATACTCTCCATTTTTATAAGTCCAGGTTTTAAGAATGTTTTAATGCAAGTGTACCCTACATTTTTTATAAATCCATGTTTAAAATCTATAAAGTAATATCGTTTTCATGCTCTCTCTATTATTGTTCATGAATGTATCATTGAAGAACTTTGATAAATTGCATTAAGGAAGAATTTCAGTTAATTGCATATTTACAAGAAGTCTGATTAGTGCACGTAAAAGATGTCCAGCTATTCTATTGTTTGAGGATATCCGGTTATTTACTTAAATGAATGAAGTCTAGTTAATTGTTGATCTGCATGAAGTTTGATATTTTGCATATTTAAAGAAGGTTGGCATACAATGTCTAAAGAAATCCAGTATTTGTATGATTTAAGAAGTTGCATGAAATTTGGTTGTATGCGTCATTGAAGGATTTCAATTACATACATTATAAAAAGAACTACAGCCATTTGCATGTTTGAGAACTTCGGACCTTTCAGCAAGACGATACTATTTCGACTTCAGATTTTTGAAAGATCATGGTTTACAAAAATAGAGTTTAACGGCCAAGAGCTGCAAGCTTTAAATGTAGCAATTTTGATGGTCAAGACTACGGACCTTAAATGTAGCGTTTGATGAGATATGATATGGAATATGGACAGCTGAGAGCTACAAGCTTTAAATGTAGTGGTTCATTGGTTAAGAGTTACGGACCCTAAATGTAGTGGTTATGATTGATCAAGAGTTACGGACCTTAAATGTAGCGGTTATGATTGGTCAAGAGTTACGAACCTGAAATATAGCAATTATGGTTGGTCAAGAGTTACGGACCTTAAATGTAATAGTTATGGTTGGTCAAGAGTTACGGACCTTAACTATAGCGGTTATGATTGGTCAAGAGTTACGGACCTTAAATGTGGCGAGATTTCAGTATTAGATTTTGAATCGGCATACATTTTGGAATGCATTTGCACGAAAATGAATTCGGCTTCTGTTTTGAGATTCCTGCAAATGACTTTGACCCTTGAATTATAATCAGGACCTTAACCCACACTTCATACTTATGCTTTATATGCATCCTGTTATCATGAATTAAAATTATTTATAGGCATATATTTCTGTATATGGGTACCTTATTGAGCTTCTATGCTCATTCCTCTCCTGTTTTCCTTCAGAAGATGATGAACTTATGCTTGACGAAAAGGAATAGGACCAGACGGTTAACTAGGAAGAAAAAGGAAAAAGTTAATCTGGACACCTGCAGCAGTTGACGATTGACCTCAATGTATTTTGAGATGTTTTGGAAAATTTTGTATTGTGGATTTGCTATGAAAATAAAATGAGTTTTTAGATGCTTCCATCAAATTGCATGGTTTGTGAAATTGATCCTTAGTGGCATCTCACTGTCTTTTGGTTTTTGCGATGCACCCGGCCAACCTCGTCTCCTGGCCGGTTAAATTAAGGTTGACTAGTGACTTTGGTGGCCAACTCAAGATGTTTGGCCTTATATGCGATCCTGTGTGCTATTAAAGAAAACAAAAAAAAATTTAAGTCCACCCCTTTTATTATATATTTTTGGAATTTATGTATTTAATGTTCGTGTCTGATATTTGATGGAGGTCATATAGGATGAAATATGGCCGGTCCGTCACACCTGTGGTGTTAAGGCTTAATATAATTTTGAGGATGATTTTATTAGTAAGGTGCCATGCTAGTGTGAGCCATGATGGTAAGGATATGACACATTGTAATCAGGTGGAAAGGTTTGAAAATGATGCATCGTTGTTTGAGTGGCGACGAAATTAGTATTATTTCATCTGTATATCGTCTAATTAGGATTTATTCCAAGTGGAGTTATCATGTAAGACCACACTTGAGAATCGTTTTATGGTCGCCAAGGCGCTAGGGTAGTGTAAGCATTTGAGGATGTTTTGTAGAGGAAATAGTCAGCCCAAATTATCTCCTGATCATTAAATTGGTGGTTGTTGTGAGTTGTGCCAGGATTGGCACCAAATTTCGAGGACTCTAAATTAAACCAATAAGGCATCAGTTGAGTATTTTGCCGAGAGGTGCTTCAGTGCTTTTGGAATGGTCTTATTAATGAATTCTTTGAGTCAATAGGGTGTGAGAAACCTATTTGAGGATCATATCATGGATTGCGAAAGACGGTTAGCCATGTGCTCATTTATGAAAGAGATGTACGCTTGGGAGAAATGTTCTGTCAGGTATGTGGTTTCTCCGATAGTAGGAATGCAATTCCTTAGAGTCTTGAGCAATGACAAAATTAGAGAAAGATTGATAAATGTCTCATAGATGTGTTGCTTTTTTAGGTCTAGCTGAACTCGGAAGGGTGATCCGATAAGTGTTTCTCAAAGATTGCAGTGCCATAAGGTGTTTGTCTTGGAGTCGATCAATAACTGTTGGAATGGGTCATGCAAGGGTATCCTTCGAGGAATTAAGGATTAGATATTGACCTTATTATTTGGGTTGATCCCTGATCGATCTAGTAATTTACTGTAGAATGTAATCCTTTTGGAAAAATTCTAGGATTATATATCTCTTGACTGGTGCGAGTGTTGCCCTTGGTAAAGAGGTTGTAAAGCCTATGATCAAAATCACCTCACCCATAGTTTGAGGTTAGCCATTGAGGTCTTTACTTTGAGGATTTATAGGTGTTTTTGTAAGGATAGCTATTGTCTAATGAACCCTATGGACTGAAAGGTTACCTCGCAAAATGAAATGGTCATGCAACAATGTAAGTGGGTAGATTCGCTTGAGGATGTAATGGTGAGTTTCGATGTCAGTCGTGAAGCGGTTGTGTAAGTGGTAGCATAGATTTGTAAGGTTGTTAAAGGCTTGTACTTATGAGGTGCATCATCAGTCAAGAAGAAAATCATTGCCAATAATTGGATAACAAGAATCTCCGGATTATGTATGTCTTGATGCATCATAAGAGATGTTCTAAGGTAAATCTCAAGTAGCTCCTAATATCTAAGCAAAGGAAGTGCTCCGCCTTTGGTTTTAGGTGCTCCGCCTTTGGTTTTAGGAGGGAGTGTGGCCTCCTAAGTAGTGAGGTCATGGAAATTATGAGATAAGAAGCCCTCACTGTTTCGATTTTGAGGATATTAAGGGCGATAAGAATTAGGGGTATTAATTGGATACTGTGAAATTGACAGACTAGGGTAGCCCATTTATCATGAATTTGGGTATTACTACCAGAATGTATAGGTTAGCTCGTTGTTATGCGAATAAAATAATAAGTTTTGGAAGTATTTGAGTTCGAGGTTCTAGTTGATTGCTCAACTATGTTGCCTAGATTAATTGTACTCTAAGGATTTCGGGCTTTGACTTAATTGTATCGATGTTCTTAGGATTTTCCTTAGGATTATAGCTGTAAGGTAACCTAGGTGTCTTATATAAATCAATCGACATGAGTTGCCAGTGAATTCTTAGTATCCTGATAAATGGTTAATCAGAATAGCGTAGCGGAAGTATGTAGGCCCTTGGCTCAAAAAGTTTGGAATGGGGTTAAGGCTCCTATGGAAGATCATTCTTAAGACATAGGAGGTATCGAAGTGAGAGCCTGTTAGTTCGTTAGAGAATTTTGTATTGAGCTAGAGAGGTAGCCAATAATTAGGTAGATAGGTTATCGTGATGTCTCCCATGTACCGATAAATGAGAATATAGGTTTATGATCAGGTTTAACTGTTGTATGAAATTAATGATTCATCTTATAGTGAGGTTTCAATCTCAATTTTTTTTATAAAAGATATTAGATATTGAGGATCAGGATGATTCAAATGGTTAAGATTCTCTAGGAACAATCGTCTCTCCAAGAAAATAATAATAATAATAGAAAATGAGGAGGAGTTTTTGGGGGCGAAGGTTTTTAGAAAGGTAAGGGGAGAGAGAGGGTTCGGGTGGAGAGAGTGAGAGGGAGGGTGAAGAGAGAGAAACGGGCAAACGAAGACTCTCTAGTTCGATTCTAACTTCGAGTCAATTGGAGAAATCATATAACTGGTCGAGACATGTATATCCATACCCTTCTCTTCCATTTTTGTTGATCTTTGTTCGATCCCCTTCGGGTATTATTATCCCAATAGCCGACCCATAGATATATATGTAATACCTACAACTTAATTATGCACATATGTGAATTTCATGTCTAAATTTGTAGATTTCAACCGATTTCAGCACCAAACCCTAACCCCACGTTGGGAAGTTTTGGGCCCTGAGTTTTGGGACTTTTGCTTAAATTAGGATTAGAATATCATTACCCATACCCTATATAAGTTAATTTATCGATTGGATACCCGATTTGGTAGTTTTATGTGGATTTTTGTTCACAAAACCCTAGACATGTGCCCGAACCTTGTTTAAACATATATTTTGAATTTTATACGTAAATTAAATTGAGATTATAATTACCCATGATTTGAATTTGGTAATTTACAAATTGGATGCTTGAATTTTTGAGAATCGTCCGATATGCACAGCCGGGCAATGTTCATGAGCGGTTACTGTTCATCAAAGCCAGTTCGGTAAATTTTACATAAATTCTACATTGTCTAATTGTTAATTAAGCTGCATATACATTTGTATATGTTTAATTGTTATTCTTGAATCATATTTATTAATCAATTATGAAAGAAATGTGGTTCAGAAGCCTCTAAAGTTATAATTGCCTCTTGGTGGTAAGAATATCTATTCTTTTCTATATTTATGATATTCGTATATGCCAAATGAGTCATGAGAAGACTTAAATTCAAAAGAAAGATAAAAATGGTACAAATATTCGAAGAAAAATCCACAATTTGTTATATGATTGAATTGTTCTCCCGATAGAAAAATTATGAAAGTTTGATGGACTTTCCCTCAAATGAATAAAAAATCATAAAATTACGACCACAAATTTGTATTACATAGATTATACCCTTTGGCCTGCCATTAGTATTACAGTAGAGACTCAAGAATTATTCTGGTCGCGTATTATAACAGGTAATACTCTTGGCAAGTCTTAGGATATTATTATGAAAGGACGATGACTACTTGTAGACCGCGAGAGGTTAGGGTAGCGTTTTATTGGCCCTGTATACTGGGTGATAGGTATATCATTATGTCACGTGGTATTCGGCCTGTCTATAGGCATTATATGGATGGCCCCTCCTTTGGGTCGATAATAAGTGCTCACAGCCTTAGATCATCTCGTTCTCCTACACCTTTAGCTAGTAAGATTTACCCATCCTGGTCCGTAAATATAAATAATCATACATAATTTACATCCCAAAGAGAAAAAGGATAAAACGTGAAAAGTTAATTATGTTCCAAAAGTATAATTGATCACGTCTTATATTTGTGCATCCTCGTTATACTCACATATCTCTATCCTACTTTATATTACTTATATTTCTTACCATCTTGATTACAGTGCACTTGCTAAGTTTTTAGCTTACTCTTATTTCTCCTGTAGAGATTGAAAGTTGAATAAGCTTGGATTTCAAAGATCATGTCGAAAACTTAGAAATTTTAATTTTATTTATGTCATGGGAATTATATATATTTATATTTCAATCGGATTCATTCATATATATTGTACATGAGGTTAATAATCTAATGGTTTAGATTCCGCTGTAATTGGATTTATTTATACTTTTGCAGATTATTGTTGTTTGTGTCAGGTACCTAGTAGCATATCTTTGGCTAATGTTGTATTTAAATACACAGCGTTGAAGCCATGATTGATATGTGGCAAATGGATTCTGTGTGATTTTGTGTGTTATTGAATGTATGATATCGGATGTGAAAATTATTGGATGTATTTTATTTTATATAGGAGATTATATAGGTTTTCTATTGGTGGATGTCCGTATTATAAACAGAATTCTACCAAATTTTTAACAAAAAAAATATTGTCTGTCACATGAAGCTGGCGACCAAAAGCAAGAAGGAAGTCGTTTAGAAAATCTAATTTTCTAACCGTTTGGTTAGAAAAGAGGCAATTGCCATAGAGCAAGGACCGGCCGGAATTCTTTCCCTCTTTCTTCTCTTTCCTTCTTTCTTTATTTCTTTCTCTCTTTCATTTTTCTTTATTTCTTTTCTTCTCGTCTTCT
>JAODPA010135870.1:0-16368 GCA_025585075.1 Nepenthes mirabilis
ATTTAATTTTTGATTATTATTTTGATTTTTATAACTAGGTTTTCTAGTTACTATTTTTGATTGTTGATAATCCAAAGTCTGAACTATTTTAAGATATGATGTTTTAGGAGTAGACGACGTTGATGGTAACTCATTTAAATATTTTGTTATTTGTTCTAACAATATATCTGAACGTTTTGATGGAAATTAGACATTAGTAATAGTAGGCAAAAGAGAACTTGGTAAAGGGGCTATACTATGTGGAAATTGATATGGATTTTCTACTTTAGTTTGTAGAGTATGCTCAATCCTATCAACTTGTTGAGCAACCGTATGGAGTATTTGAGACTGATAATTATTTCATTCATACTCCTTTTTTATATCTTCTAATATTGTCTCACTTTTATTTTCTCTATCAACACTTTTTTAAATGGAGCTACAGTGATAGTGGTATTATCAATATTTAATTTTAAACCTGTAAGAGGATGATGAACTGATGTAACTTGTTGCCCATTAGTTTTATTTCAAGTAGTAGTAGTTCTAGTATTAACATTAATATTTTGTATATTTTGAGATAGTTGGATAATATTTTGAATATACAGACGGAACCATTCGAAAAACGGTAAATTTCTCCTTAATGACATCATTTGTTGTTTCCATAGAACTCTAAATTCTTCAAGTTGTACTTTATTATATGTTTTAAAGTACCAATCCCTAATATTTTTATTTTTATCAGACATGAATTCTTTTCTTAATATATCTATATCAGGAATAAATTCAGGCCTAGTGAGTTCAGGATATTTTCTGCCATACATTTCTTCATATTGTATATCACAACTCATTTGTTCGATCTAATACTGATTAGGTATTTTCGTTTTGTCATTTCTATAGAGTAATCCAATTCCAATTTTATAGACTTCATCATCAGGTAAATCCCGTATAGGTGCATTCGGATCACGAGATATAACATTAATAGTTTGCATATCTGAGAAAGTTGGTGAATCATGAGTAGTTTGAGTAATTATTGCCAGGATAGGTATTTTAGTTTCAATATGTCGATTATCCTAATTCTCTTGTGTAAACTGATAGCGTGTACTAACAGATGGTCTAACACTTTCATATTCAGATAAAAGTGTTTGTGATCTATTTGTATTAAAACTTAATGATCGTAGTATCTGCGGAGTACGAAAATTAAAAATAATATTTCCTTCAGGAGTTTCTAAAATTTCAAAAAATTTCCTTCTAGTTAAATATCTAGGTTGTTGGTGTGATGGACCAGATTATTCTTTATCGAATAACCTCCGTCAGGAAAAAATAAAGACAAGTAGGCAAAATAAAAATAATAAATTTTTACAGAAAATAGGGCAGAGTTCCGTCTGTAAATTGGACATTTTCAAAATACAAACACATGAAATATAACCCTGCACAATAATCCAAAGAAATTCACAAGAAAATCAATAAAATCCAATGACAACCACACAGGATCTAAACGCCACAATAACCGAGGTGGCTCCGGTGACGTGATCCGGACGACACCAGCAAAGAAGGATGCCAACTAGGAACCTCGAACTCATCACAAGTCAAGACCTGCGGAAGCATATAAATACCACAAAACACAGCGGACTGATACACATACAGGTCATCCATCAGCCACTAGCATAAGGTAGCTCCATACAAGTTTTATCAGATACAAAATCCAACTCAAAAAGATCCTTGTCATACATCTAATCTGTCCAAGTCCAAAATCTTGAGCCTCGTATGCAAAACAGCTATCTACTGAGCTTCTATGATCTATTCCGCCTCATCAGGCATCAAGGCATTTTCATCTAAAAAATATAAGGCAAGGGTGAGCATAAAGCCCAGCAAATAAAATCATACACCACTAACTAATAACAGGTAATGATAAACAATAACTGAAAAGAAGAACAAAGCACAGGGACAATACAAGGGAACGCGAGAGGGAGGAGAGCACTTAAGATTGACCGATTTACTTTATTCATTTTCCTTTTTAACATTTATCTTTGTGGACCTTGGAGCTAGTAGATTGTACTAGCCAACGAAGCGAGAGAATGAAGAAATGAATGTGTTAGCTACACATTCTAAAGCCCCGACTACATTTTAGGTCTGCAGCTCTCGACCCCTGGTTGCATCCATGCAACAATTCATGAACAACTACATCTCGCTATGTAGTGTTCAACTGACACGCCCCACACCCCTGGGGACCAGGGCAATCCTCATTCTTTCACTGTAGTGTCCTAGAACGTGCCATGAAGATCACCCATCCCCAAGGGAGGACGGAGTGTTCCTTGGGTTCCCACCATGATGCACGTGGCAAGTTAGAGGACACCACCCCTATCAACCATGGTCCTAGTTTCAAGGTTTAACTTTTCAGGAGGGGAGGACCCACTACTCAACAGAATCATTCACAACTGGGAAACCCCATTCCCATCACACGCCTCCATCGGGAGATCACGTTCACCACGTCATACCTAGTGGGTCTCCCTCCATTTACTTACTTGACTTTTATTCCTTCTTTGGAATTAACTTTTATCACATTTTTAGTTCAAGTTCACAAGGAGTTTGAGTTTCCTTACCTTCGGTGGACAACCACCACCTTAGAAGCCCTCGGGACACGTTCCCATGCTTCTGGTACACGGTTATACATTCAAAGACTTTACACTTTCACATTAATACATAACTTGAGTCTTAACACATTTGGATAGGAGCAAAACATGCAATTTCACAATTTATTCACGGATGAACAGTAACTTAGAGGACTCAGAGGCCGCAAATGGGTCATAACGTGCAAGATTTCTCGCGCGGCCAACATATATACACAATAGGGACGTGGGGATTCACATATTGAAGTCAATTTAACGATTCACGAGCTAGAAGTCGGAAAACCCCAAAATCTCGTGGGTTAGGGTTTTACGAAACTCCACCGAACGAATCGGTGAGCAAATCAACGTACAAACCATACCATCCTTAGTCTCAAGACACGGGTACTATATTTCCTAAGCTACGGGTGGGTATCGAGACGATAATACCCGATAATAAACAAAAACCAACAAAAGAGGAAAGTTAGTGGGTATGAGAACACTTGCCTCGACACGTGCTTTCACTTTAATAACTGGCTCTCGGACGGATTTGGACTCCCGGATCTCGTTCTCCCTTTTTCTCTCTCTAGAGTCGCCCCTCTCTCTCTCTATAAAAACCCTAAACCGTGCGAGAAATGACAGGGGAGAAGGCCGAATGCGTATTTATATCGCGCCACCGGTTGAGCGCGGCTCGAGCGGGCAGCGGGCTGCCGCGGCACTGGTTCTCCTGCTCGAGCGCGGCTTGAGCGGCCAGCAGGCGGCGGTGGTTCTGGTTTTGCCGCTCGAGCGCAGCTCGAGCAGACAGTAGGCAGGCGAGCTACTGGAATTTCCACTCGAGCGGATACTGGGTGGGGGAGCTACTGGAAAATGCGTTTGAGCAACGGCTCGAGTGCTTAGAAGGCGCAAGCCTGCTAGCAATGCTTCAGCAGCACAGTTTCAAACTTTCCTCGAATTTTCTTCCGATACCCAACCTTATTCGTTCCATAGGTCTAGTATTGATCACTAGCATACTAATCGCCTCATAATTATCAAGTTTTTAAATCCGGAACCTCGCAACTCTCCCCCACTTATAAAATTTCATCCTCGAAATTTTCAATGAATCTAAAAGATTAAATTAGCTTACATACCGCAAAACAGATGGGGATGCCTTTCCTGCATCTCGTCCTCACTTTCCCAAGTCGCTTCCTCGCTAGAGTGGTTCCTCCACAAGACCTTCCCGAGAGAGATGACTTTTGATCGTAAGATTTGATCCCTTCGATCTAAAATTTCCACGGGCTCCTCAAGATAACGTAAATCTTTATCGATAGATAAAGTCCCAAAATCGATCACGTGAGATGGATCATAGACGTACTTCCTTAACATCGAGACATGGAAAACGTTATGCACCTCGGCCAAGCTTGGGGGTAGAGCTAGACGGTAGGCCACTTCACCAACCCGCTCAGGGATTTCAAATGGCCCAACAAAACACGGCTTTAACTTCTCTTTAACACCAAACCTAGAAATTCCTTTCCACGGCGATACCTTGAGGAAGACAAAATCTCCAACCTCGAATCTAAGCTCGGACCTCCTTTTATCAGCATAACTTTTCTGTTGGCTCAGGGCGACCTTTAGCTTTTCAAAAACGACAGCGATATTCTCTGATGTCTCGCGAACAACATCTGGGCCCAGTAACCGCCTGTCCCCGGTCTCTTCCCAATGAATGGGAGATCGGCACTTCCTACCATAAAGTGCCTCGAAGGGAGCCATACCGATACTTTCCTAGAAGCTTGTCCTCTAGTATCTGAATTGTCCGCTCAAACTGGCCATCGGTCTGAGGATGGTACGCCGTACTAAGCTTCAAACTCATCCCCAATTCGCGATGCAAACTCTCCCAGAATTTAGAGACGAACCGCAGGTATCGGACACAATAGATGCTGGCACACCAGGCAACCTCACGATCTCGCTGATGTACAGCCGTGCCAGACGATCACAGGAGTATGTAGTCCGGATGGCTATAAAATGAGCAGATTTTGTCAGTCGGTCCACAATGACCCAAATTGCGTCATGCTTTCTCAGAATTCTAGGCAATCCAGATACAAAGTCCATTGAGATATCTTCCCACTTCCAGCAGGGAATGGGCAAAGGCTGCAACAACCCGGAAGGCTTCCTCCTCTCAGCCTTCAGCTGCTGACAGACGATACAACGGTTAACAAAGGCCACAATCTCTCTCCGCATATTCCTCCACCAGAACATTTTCCTCAGGTCTTGGTACATCTTGTTTATGCCGGGATGGATTGTATACCGGGTTCTATGCGCTTCCTTCATAATCTCCTCCTTCACATCCTCGACATCCGACACGCATAAACGCTCCTGAAACCTCAAAATCCCATCGGAACGCACATTGAAATCAGCTCGAGAGCCTCTATCAAGATCTTCCATAATATTCACCAAAAATGGGTCACTCACCTGCCCTTCCTTAATCCTTTGAAGGATCTCGGGCTGCACCTGAAGAAAGGATAACATCATTCGGTTACCCTTGACATAACGCTGGATATGACATGACTTTAAACAGTCAGGAAACTCCATCTGCTTGATCTGTAGGGACGCCACTCAACAGGTACGACGACTCAATGCATCCGCGACCATGTTTGCTTTTCCCGGCCGGTATTAAATCTCACAATCGTAGCCTTTAAGGAACTCAATCTAACATCGCTGCCTCATATTTAACTCTTTTTGCAAAAACAAATACTTGAGACTTTTGTGGTCGAAATACACAAGAAATTTCTCGCCATAAAGATAATGCCTCCATATCTTCAAGGCAAAAACCGCAACGACTAGTTCCAAATCATGGGTCGGGTAGTTCTTCTCATGAGTTTTCAACTGCCGAGACCCATAAGCAATGAATCTCCCCCTTTGCATAAGAACACATCCGAGCCCCAATTTAGATGCATCACAGTACACCTCAAATCCGCCAGAACCATCGGGAAGAGTCAGGATTGGAGCTGACGTCAACCGATCTTTTAGCTCTTGGAAACTTCGGTCACACTCCTCGGTCCAAATAAAGTCTACCTCCTTCTTCATCAGACGGGTGAGAGGTAGGGCTATCCGAGAGAAATTTTCCACGAAATGATGGTAATAACTGACCATCCCCAAAAAGCTTCGAACTTCTGACACGGTCGTCAGTTGACTCCAATTGACTACTGCTTTAATTTTCCGTGGATCAACCGAGACACCTCCTCCAGAAATTACGTGGCCTAAAAACACCACTTCACCGAGCCAAAACTCACATTTCTTAAACATTGCAAACAACCGATGCTCCCGAAGGGTCTGTAGCACATGCCTCAAGTGCTCCTCATGTTCGGAGTAATTCCTAGAATAAATTAGAAGGTCATCTATGAAGACCATGACAAACTTATCCAAGAACGGCTGAAAGACCTGGTTCATCGGGTCCATAAACACCGCTGGAGCATTAGTCAGACCGAACGGCATCACCAAGAACTCATAGTGACCATATCTTGTACGGAAGGCCGTCTTTGCAATGTCCCCTTCTTTAATGCGAAGCTGATGATACCCCGACTGAAGATCAATCTTAGAATACACTAAGGATCCCTGCAACTGATCAAAGAGATCATCAATCCGCGGAAGAGGATACTTATTCTTGATCGTAATTTTATTCAGCTTGCGGTAGTCTATACATAACCTTAAGGCCCCATCCTTCTTTTTAACAAAAAGAACCAGAGCGCCCCACGGCAATACACTGGGTCTAATAAAACCTGAATCGAGCAAATCCTGCAACTGCTGTTTCAACTCCTTCAGCTCAGCAGGAGCCATACGGTAGGGGGCCTTTGATATGGGTGCCGATCCCGACTCAAGGTCAATCCCAAAATCAATCTCACGACGTGGTGGTAAAGTGGACAACTTATCGGGAAACACATCCTCAAATTCACAAACTACCGGAATGTCTGCCACGGGCAACCCCTGACTCTCCACCACACTAACATAAGTCAAAAAGGCTTCACACCCACTACTTAACAAGTGGCGAACCTATAGAGCATAAATAAAATGAGACTGCTCCACCCTCCGCACCCCCTGAACATAAAAGGGGTCACAATCTGGAAGTGCGAAGTCCACCCTTTTGTGGAAGCAATCGATAGTCGTGTGATACTTGGACAGCCAATCCATACCCAAGATAACATCAAAATCACGCATATCAAGCAGAACCAAATCGGCCACTAAAAGAAACCCTTTCACCTCCACAATACACCCAAGATAGGCTACATCGGTCACAATGGAAGACCCTGTGGGCGTAGCCACGACCAAAGAAAAATCAAGGGTCACAGAAGAGGGTGTAATACGGCAAGCCAATTGGGGAGAAATAAATGAATGGGTGGACCCAGAATCAAAGAGCACTGAACAAGATATACCACAAATAGAAAGTATACCTTCCACCACCTCATCTGATGCTCTGGCCTCACTAGCAGAAGCTGCAAAGACTTTACCCTGAACCGCCGGCTTCGGAACTCGAACCTTCGAAGTCTGAGGGCACTCCCTCTTCCTATGCCCCACTTGACCACAAGTGAAACAAGCACCCATCAAGAAAGGACACGATTGGCCGTCATGCGCCTTTCCACAGCGCCTACAAAAACCCACCGAAGCTTGAGAAGATGATGAAGTCTGGCCACTCTTTTGGCTGGAAGAAAACTATTTCGGCTTCTTAAACGATCCTCCTGAACTAGCCCCGGAACCCATACTTGACCCACTTTTACTCGATGACCTCTTCCTGAAATAATCATCCTTGGCATGTTCTTGCTCATAGATCAAAGCCCGATCTAGAATCTCAGCATAAGTAGTCAATTTGTGGGTCGCCAAATGCTTACGCATATCATCCCGCAAGCTAGACAAGAACTTCCTAGCCCTTCTCTCCTCGTCCTCCACCAGGAATGGGAAAAATCGAGACAACTTCGAAAACTTAGCATCATATTCTACCACAGATCGGTTGCCTTGCCTTAGCCTGAAGAACTCCTCCTCTTTCGGAACACGGAGCTATGAGGGAAGTACTTCTCGAGGAATGCATCCTCAAATATTTTCCAAGTAATTTCAGTTTCCGGTATCCCAAGAGCTCTTTTCTTCATTAACCACCAGTGATGCGCCTCACCCTATAGCCGGTAAGACGTGTACAATACTTGATCCTCCTCAGGGCATCTAATCACCGCAAAGACCCTCTTCAAGCTCTCAAGCCATGAATCGGCCTTCATCGGGTCGGGCTCTCCCAGAAACACTGGAACTCGCTCCTAAACGAAGCGGTCATAAACAGATGGCCCGGGATTATCAAGAGCCTAAACAGGAGCCGAAACAGGAACAGGAACAGGAGTAAGGTTTCGCTGCTCCATGTTCTCTATGAGATTGGTAAGACACCCTAACAAATTAAGATACTCTGCCTCTCGGTCTCGAGGCGGATCACCCCTTGGCATACTTCGACGTCTGGGCGGCATGGTCAACCTTAGAAATCCTCACTGAAAGGGAAATAATAACAGGAGTCAAAGGTTAAACCCTTACTACAATATCCTTAAACATGCTAAACACATATGCAATTAAGAGAACCTATACTCAAGTAGGCCATCCTATGTTCACTTGTTCGATCCCAACCTACACTACCCCAGGCTTCCGCGTAACTTCAGATCCATCCTAAGACATCCCCTCTCTGATAGCAACTGTGACGGACCAGATTATTCTCCATCGAATAACCTCCATCAGGAAAATAAAGACAAGCAGGCAAAATAATAATAATAAATTTCTACAGAAAATTAGACAGAGTTCCGTCTGTAAATTGGACATTTTCAAAATACAAACACCTGAAATACAACCCTGCACAATAATCCAAATAAATTCACAAGAAAATCAATAAAATCCAATGACAACCACACAGGAACTAAACGCCACAATAACCGAAGTGGCTCCGGTGACGTGATCCGGACGACACCAGCAAAGAAGGATGCCAACCAGGAACCTCGAACTCATCACAAGTCAAGACCTGTGGAAGCATATAAATACCACAAAACACAGTGGACTGATACATATACAGGTCATCCATCACCCACTAGCATAAGGTAGCTCCATACATGTTTTATCAGATACAAAATCCAACTCAAAAAGATCCCTGTCATACATCTAATCCGTCCAAGTCCAAAATCTTGAGCCTCGCACGCAAAACAGCTATCTACTGAGCTTCTATGATCTATTCCGCCTCGTCAGGCATCAACGCGTTTTCATCTAAAAAATATAAGCCAAGGGTGAGTATAAAGCCTAGTAAATGAAATCATACACCACTAACTAACAACAGGTAACGATAAACAATAACTGAAAAGAAGAACAAAGCACAAGGACAATACAAGGGAACACGAGAGGGAGGAGAGTACTTAGGATTGACCGATTTACTTTATTCATTTTCCTTTTTAACATTTATCTTTGCGGACCTTGGAGCCAGTAGATCGTACTAGCCAACGAAGTGAGAGAATGAGGAAAGGAATGTGTTAGCTTCACATTCTAAAGCCACGGCTACATTTTAGGTCTGCAGCTCTCGACCCCTGGTTGCATCCATGCAACAATTCACGAACAACTACATCTCGCTATGTAGTGTTCAACTGACAAGCCCCACACCCCCAGGGACCAGGGCAATCCTTGTTCTTTCACTGTAGTGTCCTAGAACGTGCCATGAGCATCACCCACCCCCAAGGGCGGCCGGAGTGTTCCTTGGGTTTCTACCATGACGCACGTGGCAAGTTAGAGGACACCACCCCTATCAACCATGGTCCTAGTTTCAAGGTTTAACTTTTCGGGAGGGGAGGACCCACTACTCAACAGAATCATTCACAACTGGGAAACCCCATTCCCATCACACGTCTCCATCGGGAGATCACATTCACCACGTCATACCTAGTGGGTCTCCCTCAATTTACTTACTTGACTTTTATTCCTTCTTTGGAATTAACTTTTATGACATTTTAGTTCAAGTTCCCAAGGAGTTTGAGTTTCCTTACCTTCGGTGGACAACCACCACCTTAGAAGCCCTCGGGACACGTTCCATGCTTGCGGTACACGATTATACATTTCGAGACTTTACACTTTCACATCAATACATAACATGAGTCTCAACACATCTGGATAGGAGCAAAACATGCAATTTCACAATTTATTCACGGATGAACAGTAACTTAGAGGACTCGGAGGCCGCGAATGGGTCATAACGTGCAAGATTTCTCACGCGGCCAACATATATACACAATAGGGACGTGGGGATTCACATATTGAAGTCACTTTAACAATTCACGGGCTAGAAGTGAGAAAACCCCAAAATCTCATGGGTTAGGATTTTACGAAGCTCCACCGAACAAATCGGTGAGCAAATCAACGTAAAAACCATACCATCCTTGGTCTCAAGACATGGGTACTATATTTCCTAAGCTACGAGTGGGTATCGAGACGATAATACCCAATAATAAACAAAAACCAACGAAAGCGGAAAGTTAGTGGGTATGAGAACACATGCCTCGGTGCGTACTTTCACTTTAATAACTGGCTCTTGGACGGATTTGGACTCTCGGGCCTCGTTCTCCCTTTTTCTCTCTCTAGAGTTTCCCCTCTCTCTCTCTAAAAACCCTAAACCGTGTGAGAAATGACGGGGGAGAAGGCCGAATGCGTATTTATACCGCACCACCGCTCGAGCGCGGCTCGAGCGGCCAGCAGGCGGGCGAGCTACTGGAATTTCCGCTCGAACGGATAGTGGGGAGGGGAGCTACTGGAAAATGCGCTCGAGCCACGGCTCGAGGGCCCAGCAGGCGCAAGCCTGCTGGCAGTGCTTCAGCAGCACAATTTCAAACTTTTCTCGATTTTTCTTTCGATACCCAACCTTATTCGTTCCATAGGTCTAGTATTGATCACTAGTATACTAATCGCCTCATCATTATCAAGTTTTTAAATCCGAAACCTCACAGTTGGTAAGATTAACTTGCCATTGTGGTGGCAACGTGATTTCATCCCATTTTAGTAATTTTGGTGTAAATGTAGTAACATGATCTGCTTCTACATGCAAGACAATTGTTTCACCAGGAGGAGTCAGAATTAAACATTTTGGATTAAATTACGTTGTTAATAATTTAAAATAAATGTAATAGAGAATTAGAAATCCTCTACGCTCTTCTTGTTGAGACAAACCAGATAGATGAACATTTAAGACAAGCATATTTAAAATAGTTGGATCTTTTCAATTGACGGTAAAATTTGGAGCGTAATTAAAATAAATTGGACCATTACAAGGATTTGATTGAACTATTGTTAGAATAGAATCTTTGTACTTAAGTAGAGTTTGATCTCTAAGACATAATAGGACAGGAGTATCAATTCCTAATTTGATTAAAGGTTTGATAGCTATTTGTATTAGGCCATAATAGATATAATTATATCCTTTACTCTTGAATTTTTCTAGTGATAAATTTGATAATAATCTAACCTCTTCATATTCGTTTTGAATAGATATTGTTTGTTCATGATCTTTAATAGCTAAAGCGATTTTAAAATTAAAAGTTCCTATTCTGTAAATCTCTTCTACTTCTTATATAGGTATCGTCCATTTAGTATAATCCTTACTGCTAGGTATAATTAACGACTCTCTAGAATTCGTTGTCATACTTGAAGATTAACTATTTCTCCTGATCATTCTTCTTAGTCGAGTTGCCATAATTTAATTTCTTTACTACTTAATGCACAATTTTCTCAACATGATTCTACAGACACAATTCTTCACACACTCTTGTAGAGTCAGTTGATGGGACTACCCCCGGGACCACCCAATTTCACTATTGATTTTGTAACGGCCCAGATTCTAGAATATAGGAAATTTCAGTCTTTATAATCTAGTCAATGCCAGTTGACCGGAAAAAGGTAATAAGAAAAGTAAATCCGCCTTAAGATAAAATCAAGTTCGACCCTTGCATGATGAAAAGAGGTCTGGATTTCCTCGATGAAAATCAAGTCCGGCTTTTACTTAATGAAAATCAAGTCCGGCCTTGTGAGAAGAAAATCAGCTCCTTGATGATGAAATCCAAATCGGCTTAGAAGTGAATTGCCAAACCGGCCGTAAAGTATGAGGTTGAAACCGGCCTTGAAGAGTGCATTGTGTGTGAAGTGAGGCCGGAGTAGATTATGGGTTCAAGAAGAAGAAGAAAGGCCGAAGTTGATGTTGATGAAGGAGCCGAAGTGATGATGTTGGTGAAGCCAAAGTGTGAATGCTGGATTAATATTAAAGGAAAATATTAAAGGTAAGCAAAATCTGGTCAACACCGGTTGACCGGAATGTGTAAAGGGAGCAACTAAATCCATTGACCGGAAGCCGTAAGCCGGTCAACATAAAATGTTGACCGGAAGGCGTAATCCGGTCAATGTAAAATGTTGACCGGAAACGGTAAGGTGTGAGGAAGGCGTAATTCGGACAACGTAAAATGTTGACCGAAGGAAATGATCCGGACAACTTAAGAGTTGGCCGAAAAACGGGAAAGGAAGGAAGGACGGGAAAAGAGGAAAATAATCCGGTCAACGCCAGTAGTTGATCGGAATGCTTTTAAGCATGAATCTGGTTAGGACAGTCGCCATAAAATTTATGAGAATTAATTAGAAATTAATACGGAATTAATTGGGGAATATATAACCGTGAATAAGAAACTTTTTCACTGCCAATCATTAATAAGCCATCAATGAGAAACGTATCCCCAGAACTGCTAATCATTAACAAGCCATCAATGAGAAACGTGTCCCCTGAACTGCCAATCACTAATAACGGTAGCCAGGCCAAGGCCTATAAATAGAATTAGAAGAAAAGAGGAAGAGGCACGCAATAGAATTTTAAGTAAAGGAAGGCCAAGGGATTCAAGGCAAGGTAGAAGAAAAGTAGAAGAAATTCGGACAAGAGTACTCACCCCTGTTTTCAAGTTCATGATTATGCATAATTTTTACGCTAGTATATTTGGTATTATATGAACTTATATGATGTTATTCTGTTCCTTTTATATCTGATGCTTGAAGTATGATTATTGTTCGATAATTGCATGTTTATGGAAAAGACTTTATGATGTTTGGTTTTGTTCTGCTGGAAGAATGATTTTCTGTCGATTTAAATGAACTGGCATAATTGTATCATTAAAGAAAAGAACTCCGTCCAAAGAACTCCGGTCTTTTTATGAACAAAGTACTCCGTCCTCTTTTGAAAAGTACTCCGATTTTGAAGAAGAGGAACTCTGGCCTTTACGTCTTTGAAGAAGAACTCCGCCTTTAGAGAAAAGCACTCCGTCCTTTTTACAGAAAAGAGCTCCGTCCTTTGATGAAAAAGCACTCCATCATTTTAAGAAAGAGTACTCTGTCCTTTTAAGAAAGAGTACTCCGTCCTTTAAAGAAAAATCACTTCGGCCTTAGAGCTCCAGATTTTTAAAGAAAAGTCACTCCGGTTTTAGAGCTCCAGATTTTAAAAGAAAAGTCACTCCGGTTTTAGAGCTCCGAATTTTAAAGAAAGATCACTCTAGTTTTAAGAACTTCTGATTTCAGAAAAAGAACTCCGCCTTTTGAAAAAACTCTGGCTTTTGGAACTCCGGCTTTGACAAAAGAACTCCGGCTTTAAAGAACTCCGGCTTTTAAGAACTTCGGTCTTCTGTTAGAAAAAGAACTCCGACCTATTATATGAACCTGAAAATGCATGTAATATGGACAGCAAGTGGAACTCTATGAATTTTGACTTTCGAACTATGATGGATGGCCAGTAAAAGAACAAGAACTATGAACCGAGTCTCCATTAAACTTGCTGTTAAAGATGGATGAAGGATATTGGAGTAACACTTGAGGATTGCCTCCTGGGCCATGGGAGGGGACTTTCTGGTGGCATAAGACTTATGGATTATGGCCCCGTATATCGGGTTAAAGGCATTACCTCCCACCTCGGGGAACATAATGAGAGGATACGGCTTTAGGTTGTGGGGTTACACACAACTCGTCCTCGATGTTGTCCACTCCCGTCCGATCCTTAAAGATGATAATAATTCTGATGTTTTGTCTTTTTATGAGTTTTTTTTTCCGAAGTCAAGATAATAAAGTAATTTCGAACTAAAGAAGAAACGGTATGATGATTTTTGTATGCCAAGTTATGTGGCGAAATATGTTTCGGTTCGCTTATGTATATATGTTTATGTTTTCTGCATGTGTATATTTTTGCTAGGCTTTGTGCTCACTCTTGTTAATTTCAGATGGGGAAAGGTTCATGGAGGACGAAGTTGAGTAAGGCCTTATAAAGTGACTAGACGGCTTTGATGACCGGAGCTGATCAATGAAGAGCTTGTTTAATTATTTTGATATTTTGTGGAGACTTGTAAAACTGTTCCGCTATTATAAACTTATTAATGTCATCATATTTCTGTGTTATGAATAAAAGTTATAATTTTTAGTAAGTATCTCAGGACAATTAGGTCCGGCTAACATTAGAGACGGCCGGACAAGTTTGAAATCAAACCGGTGGGCCAGCTTTACAGTTTGACCTCATGAGATCCTGTGTATGATTGAAAAGAAAATTTTTATGTCCATTTGTTATTTTATTTTAAGGCAAGAATTATGGGCTGACGGCGGCTTTATGAAGAGGAATAAGGCCGGGCCGTCACAGATTTTTACGGGCTGACCAACGATTAAACAGGCTAAACTAACGTTGTTCCGATTCGATGCAAGTATACGCGAATTTATCGTGTATGTAGAAATATGCAGATAGATTATACAAAAGCAATGTCAAAATCTAACAAGAACAATTCCGAAGAGAGCAGTGTCACCTATTCCCTCCCTAGACACAAGAAAACGAGGCACTTGTCTCTAATACTAATTAGGACTACACAGGATCTTTTCATTCAAAATTTTAAAATATGCATTAAATCAAAGAGAGAAGAGATTATACCGGCTGTTCAGAAAACCTTCAAAGCTTAATTGAGAGCAAAAACTAAGAGCAAAAATTTAGAGCCTAAGAGATTGAAAGAGAGCTTAGAAGCCAAATCTCAGAAGCCAACCACGAGAAGCAAGAAGAGTCTCTTCTTCTCTTCTCACATCAACCCTTATCAACTCTTGTAAATACCTTGTAAATAGCCTAACTTTCCTTCTACCTTATCCTTGTCTTTACCGTCGTGTGTTTGTATTTATCTTTCCTTTCGAGTGATGTTTGCTCTGTGTTACCTCTGTCTACTATGTACTGAAGTCCTGTATAGTTTTCGTTCAATTAAAGCTTTGAAGGTTTTCTGAACTGCTGATATAATCTCTTCTCTCTTTGATTTGCCTACTATTACTGATGTTTAATTTCCACCAAAATGTTCGGATATATTGTCATTAAATCAAAGAAAGAAGAGATTATACCAGCAATTCAGAAAACTTTTAAAGCTTTAATTGAATGAAAACCATACAGGACTTCAGTACATAGTAGACAGAGGTAACACACAGCAAACCTCACTCCAAAGGAAAGACAAATACAAACACACGATGGTAAATACAAGGATAAGGTAGAAGAAAAGTTAGGCTATTTATAAGGTATTTACAAGAGTTATTAAGGGTTGATGTGAGAAGAGAAGAAGTGACTCTTCTTGCTTCTCGTGGTTGGTTGAACTAGACGGCTTTGTTTAATTCTCAAAACTTTGCTCTTAGTTTTTGCACTCAATTAAGCTCTTAGTCAAGCTATAAAAGGGAAGAACTCCTTTTATAGCCATCTTGAACTCATCTGAGCCTTTGATCCAAAGTTCAGAGAATCAAACTAATGACGCTACTTTAGTTGTTATAAGTCTCATCAAGTTGTTTTGCGTCTTGTCCATCTTTCTTTCTTGCTTTAAGTCTCATCAAGTTGTTTTGCGTCTTGTCCATCTTTTTTTCTTGCTTTAAGTCTTGTCAAGTTATTTTGCATCTTGTCCATCTTTCTTTCTTGCTTTAAGTAGTTAAACATCTCTTCTTTGTGTACGCTTTTACTATTTATGAATAGTATTTTGTCAAACATGAAAATATCGTTGTGGAAGCTTTTGTCAATAGAGATGTGATAGGTACCTGCAAGCAAAATGTTAGAAGAAAATATTTTTTTTTAAAAAAATGAAGAATGCTGGTAAACGGAAGTATCTGAATTTTATCTGCAGAGAAAATGGTGTATTCGACGACGAAGTCAAACATTTGATGTAGACCAAGGTCTTCAACAGTAGAGAAGTCTTGTGCTAAAAGATTGTAGCGGTAGAGATTTTTGGCAGTGGTAAGGATAATCCATGTTCCATTGCTAAGGGCAAGGCCAGATATTATCGGTCGTCGTTCTTTGATAAGATCGAAGATTGTAATAGTTCACAGATGAAACCAATTAGTCTGTTTCTTAATCCAGATCGTCAGCCGGTGTCATTATTCAAATTTAATAAGAGCAAGACTGGCTTTCTGAGATTTATGAGCTTGCCACTTAAATAATTATAAATTAAAGCTAGATATATCCGCAGATTTTCAGGCATCAGATGGTAGTTGTAATGTAGTTAAAATACCCGTTGTCAGAGACATGCGTTGAACACAAGGTGTAACATCCCGAAATACCGAAATATTTTTATCGGATTAAATTCAAATTATTTATTATTTTTATTAATTTTGGGTAATTCAGACGTGAGAAAAATTAAATAAATATTATAAAATGTTGGGAGAATATTTGGAATTGTTGGGCCGGTACTCGGAGTGTACCCACTCGATCGTTTGGGTATAAAATTAAATTGTGATTAAAAGAAAACGTAGTAGT
>JAODPA010135881.1:0-16364 GCA_025585075.1 Nepenthes mirabilis
AAAGTAGTAAAAATTAAATATTCAATACACGTAAAGAATATTTATTTCTAAATGTCAATAATACTAACAAGCATGCAAAATATAAACGAATATAAATAATAATAAAAAGACACGATTTTTGGTGACGAAGAAAAAATTTAATACCCACGGTAATCGAAAAAAACCCTCTGACCTTCAACGGCCAGAGAAGCAATACACTATGAAAATCAACTTATAGACCGGGTGGTAACGACACGCTAACCTAGCCGACTTACTCCCGTCTTGTGATCCCTACCAAGGAACTACTTGGATTTGCCCGCGGCAACGGAACTGGACACCTTCTGATCTTCACGTCAATCTTCTCTCTTGAGCCACTTGAATTGTCGAACACGATCGGGTCTCCTTCTTCAACGTACCGACGTCTCCAACGAAGGTAGAAGGATGAAAGTATTTAAATGGTAAGAAAAAAATGTAGAGAAAACTAGTTAGAATATGAAGCTCAAAGTTGTAACTTTTGATTTTCTCAAAACAAGCAAGATCAATAGAGTATGAACAATGTTCTTCTTAAGTGGGGCATGAAATTGATCTGCTAAAAGTCCTAGGGTTTCAAAATTATAAGATAAGTATTTATAGAGGGTGTAAAAATCTCATTTAAAAAGTTACCCGTTGCCGTGACGCTCGAGCGCAAAAATTTTTCCCTTTGGCAATTCCGTGACAAAACCCATAAAAAATAAAATAAATACAAAAGAAGTACGGGTTCAGACACCACCGAGATAGACCCCGTGTACAAAAAAATCTACGTCTAATGAGAAATTTAAATGATACAATAAGAAAATGTATAAATCTACACTAGCACTACTGTATCGATATTGTGACTACCGCAATAATACTGTAATTGAGTTGCCTGAGCAAATAGGGTTAGTACTATAATGGCATAATATAAAATGATAACAATAGAAGTAAAAAAACCAATATGCAGTAGTAAAATGTATGAAATACAAGTGGTATCAAAATCTAAGAAATACTCCCCCTAACAAAAATAATCACGTCTCCCCTGATCTCCCCCTATCAAAATGAATCAGGTCTTTCCCTTTTTGTCAAGAATGGCCAAGGGGTAATGTAACTTACTTTTCTTGACCCATACTTGTCTCACTGAATACACTTTTTCATTTAATCTTTTTACTTGTTTATTTAATATCTGAATGTGATTAACAAGTGTATTTATGTTTAGCTCTTGTCTTGGGTTGTATGAAAAATTCCTAGTGTAGCAGTGGGGATGAATGTGGCCAATCTTTCCACAAGTATGACAAGCTGACAGAGATTTTGTGGATTTGTTCATATCTTTTAGGGTATATGAATTGGCTAAATGATGAGAATTAAATCTATTGTCCACACGTCGAGGCGGTTGCTTAGTGATTTTGAATGTATTAGCATTTTGGGGTAGAAGTTTTGTGGCGGGAATAAAATTAGTTTTAGGTTTCACGCCATTTTCGAAAATATTCTCAGCATACCCCAAACCCTGTTTATTTTCACTCATTTTTTCAACCTGAGCATATGATCTAATTTTTTGGACTCAATTAAAAATTATTTCAAATTATTTTTAGTAGCTTCAAGTTCAAATTCTAGAGTAGTGATTTGTTTAGTTTGTTTAATAAATGAGATTTTCAGATTCTCAATTTCTTGAATTTTAGCATCTAAATCGGATTGTTGAGCTAATTTTTCTTTTTCCAAATCTATGACCCTACTGTTTAAGATTCTATTTAGTTTCTTTACTTTTAAACATTTCCTAAACAGTTTATCATATGTTTCTTGAAGTCCATCAAATCTAGCTTCTGACTCATCCTCAGAGTCATCAAATTGATTAAAGTTTTCTACTAAATTTTCACACATTGAGGTCATAAAAGCTATATACTTGACAGGGCCATCTTCAGGATATTTTTCACCATCTTCTTCTTCGTCATCATTTAATGTCACATTGGCTTAAAAAGCTTGACCTTGTTGGCATTTAAAGTTTGGGCATTCAGCCCGATAGTGGCCAAACCCTTTACACTCATGGCATTGAACTCCTTGAGTATTTTTTAATTTGAAGTCCTTGAGTTCACATCGGTCTTTCTTTTCAAATTTAGGTGAACGTTTTAAATTCACATTAAATTTGTTTGATGAAGATTCATTTTTCTTCAAAAACTTTTTAAAATTCTTAACAAATAAGAAAAAATCGTCATCACTGCACGATTCTTCATCAGAATCCCGATTTTTCTCTTCCCTAGTTGATTTTAGAGCAATTGATTTATTTTTTCTTGACTGTGGCAATGTGTGCTCATAAGTTTGAAAGGACCCTACAAGTTCTTCGATTTTCAATTTGTCTAAATCTTTGCTTTCTTCAATCGCAGTAACTTTTGGTCTAAATCGTTTAGGCAAAGATCGTAAAACTTTTCTAACAATTCTATTTTTAGGGATTCGTTCTCATAAATTAAACGTATAATTAACAATATCATTTAATTACGCATAGAATTCATCAAATGTCTAATCATCTTTCATTCGTATCATCTTTCATTAAATTTTTAACCAATTTAGTGCCTTCATGAGTGATTTCAAGAATGTCTCACACATTTTTAGAAGTTTTGCACATTGAAATTCGTTTAAACTCATCGGGAGATACAACCATAAAAATAGCATGTAACCCCTTACTATTCCAATTACAAGTATCAAGTTCTTTTTTGACCATAAAGACGGGACTTTTGGTTTATCACCACTCTTGGGTGGAGTCCACCCAAGTTGGGTACTAGCCCATACACGCTCATCCAGTGATTTGAGGAAGACTCTCGTCTGGACCTTCCAATAGGTATAGTTGTTTCCATCAAAGAAGAGAGGTATGGGGAGCGATCCACTCGTAAACATCTAGAACGGGGTCATGGATCGGGGTGAGTCTCTGATACCAATTGAAATAGGACTTTTTATCCTAAAGTGTACAATCAAGTTTCGACCCCGATAAAAATAGCGGAAGTAGTAAAAATTAAATATTCAATGCACGTAAAGAATATTTATTTCTAGATGTCAATAATACTAACAAGCATGCAAAATATAAATGAATATAAATAATAATAAAAAGACACGATTTTTTATGACGAAGGAAAACTCGATACCCACGGTAATCGAGAAAAATCCTCTGGACTTCAACGGCCAGAGAAGTAATGCACTGTGAAAATCAACTTATAGATCGAATGGTAACGATGTGCTAACTTAGCTGACTTACTCCCATCTTATGATCCCTACCAAGGAACTCCTTGGATTTTCCACGGTAACAGAATTGGACACATTTCGGTCTTCACGTCAATCTTTCCTCTTGAGCCACTTGAATTATCTAACACGATTGGGTCTCCTTCTTCAACACACCGACGTCTTCAACGAAGGTAGAATGATAGAAGTGTTTAAATGGTAAGGAAAAAATGTAGAGAAAACTAGTTAAAATATGAAGCTCAAAGTTGTAACTTTTGGTTTTCTCAAAAGAAGCATGATCAATGGAGTATGAACAATGTTCTTCTCAAGTGGGGTACGAAATTGATATGCTAAAAGTCCTAGGGTTTTAAAATTATAAGACAAGTATTTATAAAGGGCGCAAAAATTGCATTCAAAAAGTTGCCCATTGCCGAGGGTTTCTGGAGAAATCATACGTGCGCTCGAGCGTGGAGGTGGCGAGCAGCGAGCGGGCTATTTCTGAATTTTGCGCTCAAGCGCATGGCGAGCGCACAGTGAACGCAATATTTTGGGTTTTTAGGGTCGAGCGGGTAGAGAGCGTACAGAGAGCACGGGGCATCGGGATTTTGGGCTCAAGTGGCTAGAGAGCGCGGGGCTTCGGGATTTTGGGCTCGAGCGGCTGGAGAGCACACGGCAGGCGCGGTATCTATGGAAGTCGAAACGAACAGCCATGGATGTATGTCGATACAGCACTTCGATAATTCATAACCCGACATTGATGTGATATTATATATTGTCACGAAATGTGTCAATCATAAAAATGACCCTAACAATTGATTTGTCTTTCCTCCCGATTACTCACCTCCTCCTCCAGTCTATTTTTCCTCTATTTCCCCACGGTTTTAGTTGCCTGAAAATTCTCTGCAATCGATGCTTCTCACAATGACTGCCGCCACCAATTGTCGCCACTAATCAGCTTCAATCGTTGTCTATTATGCAGATAATAAATGACCGATTGCAACCGACAATGTTTCAGCATAAGTTTTGGTGTCCATTTATATCGGCAGGAAACAAATGACCGAATCTAAGGCGGTCGATGACAAAATCGGCGGTAGGCTCCGCCATTCACGCCACCATGAATGAAGGCTGTTTAGTTTGGCACCACTGCCTCTGTTCCCCAAAATTCTTCCTTTTCTATTATATACCACCCAGAAACGTACGGCCAGAACCTTGGCAAAAATCGTCATTGACAGCAGCGAATAGTGAGAGATGGCGCAGGCATTTGGGGAAGGCAAAGTCACAATTGGGATGGCTACCGTTTTCCTTCTTTCCTTCATTTTATCTTCACAGGAAAAAGGGAGGAGACAATCTTTAAGACTGGCAGACGCACCAAAACTATGTTCGTTAATGTCAACTAAGAAATCAAGTATGAAACTGATAAAAGAAATTTCTGCCTAGGACGTAATTTACAAATACATAAGCAGTGTGCATGCTTTAATATAGTTAACAAATCTTAGTTTACAGGAATAAAATACCATAATTAGAACCAATATTTTGATACCATACCACATATAAATTACTTAATGAGATAAAATTTTAATATTTAGGATTTTTATTATTGATGGGTACACCAATAACGGGCTGGCCCAAAGAAAGGTCAACAGATGCCCAAGAAGGTCGGTCAACATTTTTGACGGCTCAGTAAGAGGACGGGCCCGGGAACTGGAAAGCCCAAGACGGTCAACGTTGGTGTTGACCGTCTCGGGTTCTAATTCGCTCACAGACGGTCAACTCAAGGTTGACCAGCTTGATTGGGCCTGTAGAGGCTTTGCTACAGTGATGGGCCTATTTCATGCTGGCCCACAGCCCATCAGTTGACCGCCGGCTGTTCTCCCTTCGTTCTCCACAAAGGCGGCCAACGCCATGAACGGTCAATTCAGACGTTGACCGCCTGCACCCCATGCATTGGGCCCAAATGATGCCTTTCTACAGTGATGGGCCTGCTCCGTTTGGGCCCGCCACTCATCAGACGGCCAACCACAGCTTTCCACGCATCTCCCACGATCTCAATTTACACCAGAAAGAATATTGACAAGATTGGCGCCCTTCAAATAAGGAAGGCGCTCGATCTTCCCGATTCCTTGCCCGCCAAGGTAGCTCAACGGCCATGAACTGAAAAGGACGAAAAGCGGTTGGCCTCCTCAGAAGGAAAGGATCACGCCCATCTTAGCAACTGACATCTACTCCAGAAGGAAAGCCAGCCAATGTAGAGACAGGAGGGATCACGCCTTCCAAAGAAGGATGATCACTCTCCCAGCCATAAAACAAACCCTAGAATCCATATTCTAGGTACGTCTGCATTCACTCAAAAAAACCCTAAGTGCTCTGAGAAACTAGCTCTCTCTCTCCGGGCAGCCAAACTCTCAAACACGATCAAACTCCACGGCAACGAATGGGTCTCGACAACCGTTCTCTACCTTCCCACCATCCAGATACGAGAAAGGCCTTGCGTCTCTCTGACATCTGGAACAAAACACTCTCTTCCCCTCTCCCATTGCTCTCACGCATTTTCAGTTTCTTCCCTTTTGAAGACTGTTTTACTGACTTGAGCGTCGGAGTATTTTCGGTGGGATTACATCCTGCCATTAACGCTGACCTCTCGTTCGTTTTAGTGGTGTGTAAGATTCGCACTCAGTGAACGGAGCCGGAGCCACGACCAGAAGAATCCGAATCTGTTCGAAGTCGGATCCAGGGACGCATCATTGGCGCCGTCTGTGGGAAGCGCTTACGAAAAGCCTACCACAAAAAACTTGCACAGACTCTCTCTGTCACCTTCTGATTCTGCAATGGTGAACACGAGAGCCCAGGCTAGCGATCCCGCTAGAGATGCTGCTAACCCCGACCAGGACCATGCTGCTGATGTCCTGGTCAACGGGGCCACAGGCGGGGTTCCACCGCCTTATTTTCAACAACTGGTGGAGCAGATGCAGGCCAACAATCGCCTGCTCCAATTACTTTGCACGCAGAACGAGCAGCGACAACAAGTGGCTCCACCAGCAGCCATTCCCGCTCCTGCCACCAAAAAGGGTGGCCAAAGGAAGAAGAAGCCGGCCAAAAGGCCTACCAAAGCCGGAAACAATCCGGCTCCGGCGTCCTCCCGCGTTCCTGGCCAGAACAGGCCAATGGAACGCTCCGGGAGTACGTCTCCGACAGAGAGCCCAGAAAGAAGAAACCCCCGATACTCTCGGGAGGAAGACCACCACACAGTCCAGGTGTGAGTCTCTAGGACTGCCAGGTCCACTGGAGGCAGCAGCTGACAGGCTGCTGAACCCGTCGGAGACAAGACAGAGTTGAGAAATTTCCTCAACTCCAAACGATCCGCAAACGCCACTCACGCCGATCCGCGAGTGGACCAAATCTGGAACCACGTGTTCCAGAATGACGAACGCGCCACAGACTTGGACAGATCACCTTTCACTGTAAAAATCTTGAGTCGTCCTCTGCCGTCCAAGTTTAAAATGCCGTCCCTTGACTTATACGATGGGGGCAGTGATCCGGTTGACCACCTGGATCACTTCCGCACCCATCTAATTCTACAAGGGCTAGAAGACTCAGCGATGTGTCGCTGCTTCTCGCTCACGCTGAAGGGAGACGCCAGAATCTGGTTTCACCATCACCCTTCAGGCACTGTTAGCAGTTTTCGTGAACTAACAGATCTCTACCTGGCCCAATACGCTTCGAGTCGACGGGAAGAGAAGCAGTCGTGGCATCTCTCCCACATAAAGCAGAAACCGGGAGAGAACCCACGGCGTTTCTTGGATCACTTCGTGGCTGAGGCCAGAAGGATACCCAGGGTTACTGAAGAGATGAAGTTGGGCAGCTTCATCTCAGCGCTTACTTTTGGTGACTTCTTCAAGCACCTGGCCCATAAGAACCCTCAGACTTTCCGCGAGGCGGAGTCCATCACCAGGGCCTACGCTGCAGCAGAAGAGGCCAACGAGGCAAAACGTCATGAGCGAGCGGATCAGCCTCGGCCGTTCCCTGGTGAAGGGAAAAGAAAGTATAGTAGCAGAGAACATTCCCGCCAGAAGTAGCACCGGACTGGGCCCCCAGAACGCAAGGATTACGGGCCCACCACTTTCATGCCCTTGACAGACACGCGCTCCAATTCCTGATGCAGATCCGCGGAGAAAAATTTTTGAAGTGGCTAAAAACGCTGAAGAAAGACTCTAGAAATCAGTCCAAGTACTGTGACTTTCATCGTTCTGCTGGCCACTCAACCGAAGACTGTAAAACGCTGCAGAGGGAAATCGAGGACCTGATTCACAGAGGACACCTCACCTGATTCGTCAAGGGACCGGGACAGAACTCAGGGGCGGCTGATGAAGAGGGGCAGGAGTAGACACCTCCCCAGAACAGGATTGCGGCAGGAGTGGTTAACATGGTCACTACTCGACCTGCCAGGAGTCCGACAGACAGTAAGGAGCAGCAGACTGGGATGAAGAGGCTACACACAGTAGACAACATCATTAGCTTCAGTGATTGTGACTCGAACCATGTAATCTCCCCCCATGCTGAGCCCCTTGTAATTTCGGTACTCATTTCAGATGGTACTTCAGACTACCAGCTGAAGCGAGTCTTTATTGATAATGGTAACTCTAAAGATTTGCTTTACTTGGACGCATTCTTTAAATTAGGCCTAAAAAAGAATCAACTAAAACCTGCTGAAGGACCCTTGTACGGCCTTGACAATGAATCGGTGCCCATTCAAGGGACAGTCCAATTGGAAGTCACCCTGGGCACCTACCCAAAAACGGCAAGTCGCGTGCTAACCTTTTTGGTAGTTGACCTGCCCTCAGTATACAACGCTATATTGGGCAGACCTTACCTGGCGACATTCGGGGCAGTTACCTCGATCTTGCAACTCAAAATGAAATTCCCAACACCATACGGTGTCGGTGAAGTGTTAGGCGACCAAATAATTGGGCGGACATGCTACATGTCCCAGATTGCCCCTAGTGGCAGAACTGGCACAGTGGGAGAACTCGATCATCGAGACGAGACCACTCTGCAACAGGTGCAGCCTGGCGAAGCCACGGATCTGGTCCCACTGGACCCGGGGGAACCGGATAAGTGTGTCCAGATCGGCGGCTCACTCACCGGGCAACTACGCGATGAATTGATCGCATTTCTACGAAGGAACGGGACCTTTTTGCCTTGAATCCCGCAGACATGCCTGGGATTTCAGCTGAGGTGATGGTCCACAAGCTGGGCCTTGATCCAGACCGAAAATCGGTCAGACAGAAACGAAGGAACCACTCTGTCGAAAAGCTGATTGCCATCCGAGAGGAGGAGAAAAAGCTACTGGACGTTGGGTTTATTAGAGAATTTCAATACCCGGATTGGCTCTCGAATGTCGTCCTGGTCAAAAAGAGCAACGGAAAATAGCGAATGTGCGTCGACTTTACCGAAGTCAACAAGGCCTACCCGAAAGACAGCTTTCTCTTGCCCCGGATTGACCTACTGGTTGACTCCACGGTAGGGCATAAGCTGCTAAGCTTCATGGACGCTTATTCGGGCTACAACCAGATTAGAATGAGTCCGGAAGACGAGGAGCATACCTCGTTCATGACAGACCAGGGCACCTACTGCTACAAAGTAATGCCCTTTGGACTAAAGAACGCTGGAGCAACTTACCAGCGACTAGTCAATAGGATGTTCGATAAGCAAATTGGTCGCAACATGGAGGTCTACGTCGACGACATGCTCGTCAAGAGCAGAGTCACTGGCGACCACATACGTGACCTGGGAGAGTCATTTGAAGTGCTCCGCCAGCACCAAATGAAGCTAAATCCAGCCAAGTGCGTCTTCGGGGTAGCCTCTGGGAAGTTCTTGGGTTTCATCGTCTCCCAGCGGGGGATCGAGGCAAACCCAGAGAAGATTAAGGCCCTGGCTGACATGGCTCCCCCACGAAACGTAAAAGACGTCCAGCGATTGACTGGGCGGCTGGCAGCTTTGTCCCGCTTCCTCGCGAAGTCTGGAGACAAGTACCAGCCCTTCTTTAAAGCCCTGAGAGGGACAAAATCTAACGGATTCCAGTGGACGGCTGACTGCCAGACCGCCTTCAATGAGTTGAAGCAGTATCTGGCCAGCCCACCGTTGTTAGCGTCACCCAAAGACGGAGAGGAGCTGTACCTTTACTTGGCAGTATCGGAAGTGTCCCTCAGCTCCGTCCTCGTGCGCCAGGAATCCGATATCCAGCAGCCGGTCTACTATGTAAGCAAAACATTGACCGGCCCAGAAACTCGCTATCCGCGCGCTGAAAAAATGGCACTGGCACTTATCTTCGCAGCGCAAAAATTGAGGCCATACTTTCAGGCGCATCGCATAGTGGTCCTTACGGACCAGCCACTGAAGGGCATACTCTAAAAACCCGACGTTTCGGGGCGGTTGGTAAAGTAAGCCATTGAGTTGGGTGAGTTCGACATCGAGTTGAAGCCCAGACCTGCCATAAAGGCGTAGGCTCTGGCTGACTTCATCGTCGAGACCACGACCCCAATTCACGAGGAGCAACCCGCAGAAAATGAAGAACAGCCCGACGAGGTCCCAAAATGGACACTCCACGTGGACGGATCGTCCACAGACAGTGGCAGTGGAGCAGGGGTATTCTAATGACCTCTGATGGATTCGAGATTAAGTATTCCCTGAAACTTGATTTCCCAACGACCAACAACGTCGCTGAGTACGAAGCCCTACTAGCTGGCTTGCGGTTAGCGAAGGAGTGCTCTGCCAAGAGGTTGGCGGTTCACAGCGACTCCGAACTAATCGTCAACCAAGTCAACGGGGGCTTCGAGGCAAACAACCCTTGCTTGGCCAGATACCTGGCAAAGGCAAAGGAGGCCATCCAAGGTTTTGACAAACTGGCCCTGGCTCACGTTCCTCGAGCTGAAAATTGAAAGGCAGACCGGCTGGCTAGAGCCGCTGCTGCCGAGAACCCAGAACAGTATTCGAGGGACATGCGGGAGATCCTGAACACTCCCAGCATAAAGAAACATGAGGCAATGCAGATTTCCGAGACGGAAAACTGGATGACGCCTTACCTTAGATACTTGGCCGGCGGATCACTCCCAGAGGACGCCGAGAAGGCCAAACGAATTAAAAAGACAGCCGGCTGGTATACGATAGTCGATGGGCGGCTGTATCGTCGTGGATACTCGACTCCGTACTTCCGCTGTCTATCACCCGAGGAGGCGGACTACGCGCTGGGCAAAGTTCACCTCGGGATCTGTGGATCACACATAGGCGGAAAAAACCTGGCCTTCAAGATCATGCGACAGGGCTACTATTGGCCCTCGATGAAAAAGGACGCGCTTGAGTTTGTGAAGAAATGTGAAAGCTGCCAGCTTCATGGCAACCTTCACCACCAGCCGTCCGCGGACCTGAAGTCACTTCAGGCTCCCTGGCCCTTCGCGCAATGGGGGCTTGATATACTCGGCCCATTTCCCATTGCCACAGGGCAGAGAAAGTTTATCATCGCGGGCATCGACTACTTCACTAAGTGGGTCGAGGCTGCCCCGCTTGCGAAAATCACAGAACACAATGCTCTGGAGTTCCTTCGCCAGAGCATTGTCTGTAGGTTTGGCGTCCCAGAGGTTGTGGTAACTGACAACGGGACCCAATTTTTGGGAAAACGCTTCACCAAGTATTGCACCAGCCTTGGGATCAAGCTGGTCCACACTTCGGTGGCATACCCCCAGGCCAACGGGCAGGTGGAGGTTACAAACCGTACGCTACTCCACGGGTTAAAAACTAAGTTGGAGGACGCCGGGGGCTCCTGGGCTGACGAGCTCCCATCCGTTCTCTGGTCTTATCATACAACCCCGAAGGAACCAACGCGCGAGACACCCTTCAGCCTCTGTTATGGGACTGAAGCGGTAATCCCTGTCGAAGTCGGGCTCCCAAGTCTCAGGGTGGAGTCCTTCGACCCACAGACTAACTCCCAGAAAATCAGGGAGCACTTGGACTTGCTAGAGGAAGCCCGCGACGCCGCCAGAATACGGACAGCAGCGTACCAACACCGAGTTGCCCGGTACTACAATAAAAAGGTGAAAGCCCGGCAATTCGACGTTGGGGACTTGGTCCTACGAGGCATCGAGGCCACAGGCAAGCTGGCCGGCCGAAACAAGCTCTCTCCCAACTGGGAGGGACCTTTCCTTGTCTCCGCCATCCTGCGCAACGGAGCATACAAGCTCCGGAACCAGGACGAAAAGTTGGTCCCACGAACGTGGAACGCAACCCACCTAAAGCGCTACTTCCAATAGGAAACCCAGGTACGTACTCGCCCGTCTATGTGCATTCATTCGCATGCTTGTGTAATTGTGTAAAATAAGAAGTTTACTTAGCATATAGGATCCTAGGACTTGTATGCATTTTCTGTGTTTGCCTTGCAGGTTTTTACCCGACCTAGACTGCCCCTAAGTCGGGAGGGTCTTCACCCTCTCGTTAAACCCTAGTCATCTAGGTGGCCCAAAAAGTGGTCTGAAACTTTGGTCATCCAGGTGGCCCATAGGCGGTCTTAAACCCTAGTCATCTAGGTGGCCCATGAGCGGTTAAAACCCTGGTCATCCAGGTGGCCCATGAGCGGTCTAAAACCCTGATCATCCAGGTGACCCATGAGCGGTCTAAAACCATGGTCATCCAAGTGGCCCATGAGTGATCTGAAACCTCGGTCATCAGAGCAGCCCAATAGCGGTCGTACTAAACCTTGGTCATCCAAGTGGCCCATAGCGGTCTGAAAACCTAAGGGGGCAAGAATGGCACACGCGACAACCTCTTTTCGGGGAGCAGCAACATCAGTCAACGACGGTCGAAGGGAGAAGCACTTCTTCTCCAACACTGGCAGCCCAAGTCGTCACTTGCACGGCGCCACCAGGCTGGTTCTTGCAACCGCCTGCTCAGCTTAAGGATCTTACTCCTTATGCAGCCAGCCAACCAAGTTGGCTACCCCACGCAAAGGATAGCGTGGTTAAACAATAACGAGAAGCGTTTATTCTCTAAACAATGACTGCCCAAGTTTCTGCTTGGACAGCGTCACCAGGTCGGCTAACACAGCCACCTGCCTGAGCTTAAGGACTCAGCTCTTTGAGCGCCCAAACAATGTTAACTGGCCAACCGGGTTGGCCGCCTGACGTCACAACATAAACATACACAAAGCAATAAAATACAATGGACACAGAACTGAAAAGAACTTTCATTTTATTGCTCACGAAGTATATTACAATTTACATAAAGTCCAAAAAAGCAAAAGAGGCACAAAAGGCTACAGGGACGGTGGACCACCCTGGCTGTCTCGAGGCTCTCCCTCTAGATCTTCCTTGCGTTGCGCTGCGTGGTTCCTTTGATTAATAAACTCCACTGGAAAGTCAGGAACGACCAACCGCGCGATGCGACGTCCAATGTTGAGCCCCTCCAACAGCCGGGCGTGCAGCGCGCCCCCACCTCATGAGGGGACATCCGAGAGGACAGCTCGTTCTCTGCGGTAGCGGCTCGATCTGCGAGGCGTTTGTTGCTTGCTTTTAGTCGATCCTCTTCTTCCTTCAAGCAAGCAACCTCCACCTTCAGCTCAGCATTCTCTGCCTTCAGTTCAGTATTCTCTGCCTCCACGCCCGCCATAACGGCCTCGAGGGCAGCTGTCTGCTTACGGAACTCCCCTCCTGAGGCGGCCAGCCTGGCGTCCAGCCAGGCTATTTCTGCCTCCTTCATAGCCAGTGCCTCGTCGCGCTGCATCATTGCTTTAAAAACTGCGGAGGCAATCTTCAACGGCTGCACAAACAACAAGCGGAAGACAAGTTAGAAATCTTGAAGGGACAAAGTATGAGGAATCAATCGTCAAGAATCATACCTCCAAAAATCTCCTCGTGGGTCCCTTAGGCCTGGCCTCCAGACCATGCTCAGGTGGTGGAGGACCAGGAGCATCCTCTCGAGCTGAACACACCGCTGCCTCATCCAAAATGCTCTCCAAGAGCTCATCATCATCAACAGCAGCGGCGGGTTCCTCAGGGGGCTCCTCTCCTGCAGCCACTGGAGTAGTCGCGGCGGGTTTTTTCCTCCTGGCTGCTTTTGGAGCAGCTCCTGGTGGATCAGCCCTCGTCGACGGCTCCACAATATAAATGCGCGAACCCTCAAGCACGTCGCGAGCTGGCTCCGCGGCGGACTCCATCCAACTGCCCCTGGAACCACCGCAGGCTGGGCCAGGATAACTCCTCCGGTCTCCGCCGGCCTGTCCTCGACGGATTTTTCCGCTCCAGAAGTGCTGCCGGGTCCGCCGCAGATCCCGACAGCCACAAGATCAATTTGTGATGAGGATGATGAGGGCGTAGCAGTTGCCCTCTCAGCAGCTTCCTCTGAGGACCTTGGGCGGATGATCAACTTCTTTGAGATCTCAGGCCTCATCATTTTGATCGGAGGGTGCGGCTTCTGGACCGACGACGGCGGTCCCCATTTAGCCTTCTTGGTCTCCTCCGGGGAAACCAAGAAATCCCTCCTGAACTCATCAGGACTTAGTCAAATGGCCTTGGTCAGCCAGGCGTAGGCGGAGCTCTCCGCCGCAGACAGCGCACCAAGGTGTACCTCTGGAACCTTACCCCAGTTCCTCGCAAGGGGCCACTTCTCTCCCACTTTAACAAAGAAGAACCGATTTTTTCAGTTCTTCAAGGAGTCATGAATGACCTTGTTTATTTTTATTCCCGCACGGGGGTTGAGTGAAATCCACTCCGCCCCCTGGGTCACCTTAAAAATAACCTTGATGCCGGACATCCTAAACTTCTGGCCAAGCTTCCGGAGAAAAATGCATAAAGTACAAATATACCTCACCGCATTGGCATGGAGCTGGGCGATGGGTACTTGTAGAGCCGTCATGATCGACTCGAACTCCTCCAGCAATGGCAGGCGGAGGCCGCTCCTCAGATGAGCCTCATAAACAGTAATGTAGCCCTCCGGTGGAGAAACGACTTTATCGTCCTTGCCTGGGACCCTCCAGGCCGCATCCTTAGGGATGTTGAACATGACGCACAGAGCTTTGACGTCATTCTCTCTTAGAACAGACAAGAAACTCGCCACGGAAGCCATGATCAGGAGAAGCTTTAGGGTTTCTTTTGAGGAAGTGCGTCTGTGAAACAAGAACGAAGAAGACGACGGTTTGAAGGCGTAACGGACTTCAAAATACGGAAGGGAAACTTAAGCGCCAAGCACTCAAAGGACGCCGTCAGTCTAGACACGTGTCGCCTTCTAACTTGGCCCTGCAAAAAGACGGATCTCTGGAGCATTAATGACCAGGATCTCCGCCCAACCAAAGGAAGACACGTGTCGTTTTCTGCCTTGTAATCCGGCCAAAAGCTGGCAGAAATCATTCCCAGAATTGGCCAAAGACGGTCAACAATTCTGGTACTCCGGAATTGACCAAAACGGTCAACAATTCTGGTACTCCGGAATTGGCCAAAACGGTCAACAATTCTGGTACTCCGGAATTGACCAAAACGGTCAACAATTCTGGTACTCCGGAATTGGCCAAAACGGTCAATAATTCTAGAACTCTGGAATTGACCAGGACGGTCAACAATTCTGGAACTTCGGAATTGACCCGGACGGTCAACAGTTCGGGTGAAACTCACACTCACACCTAACATGCGACTTCATGAGATCCTCCAAACAGGAAAAGGCATCCCATCATGAACATATTGGAGGCCAGGAATCTGACCACCAGCATGGGGGCTAGTGATGGGTATACCAATAACGGGCTGGCCCAAAAAAAGGTCAACAAAAGCCCAAGAAGGTCAGTCAACGTTTTTGACGGCCCAGTAAGAGGACGGGCCCGGGAACTGGAAAGCCCAAGACGGTCAACATTGACGTTGACCGTCTCGGGTTCCAACTCGCTCACAGACGGTCAACTCAAGGTTGACCAGCTTGATTGGGCCTGTAGAGGCTTTGCTACAGTGATGGGCTTATTTCATACTGGCCCACAGCCCATCGGTTGACCGCCGGCTGTTCTCCCTTTGTTCTCCACAAAGGCGGCCAACGCCACGGACGGTCAACTCAAACATTGACCGCCCGCACCCCATGCATTGGGCCCAAATGATGCCTTTCTATAGTGATGGGCCTGCTCCGTTTGGGCCCGCCACTCATCAGACGGCCAACCACAGTTTTCCACACGTCTCCCACGATCTCAATTTACACCAGAAATGATATTGACAAGATTGGCGCCCTTCAAATAAGGAAGGCGCCCGATCTTCCCGATTCCTTGCCCGCCAAGGTAGCTCAACGGCCATGAACTGAAAAGGACGGAAAGCGGTTGGCCTCCTCACAAGGAAAGGATCACGCCCATCTTAGCAACTAGCACCTGCTCCAGAAGGCAAGCCAGCCAATGTAGAGACAGGAGGGATCACGCCTTCCAAAGAAGGATGATCACTCTCCTAACCAGAAAACAAACCCTAGAATCCATATTCTAGGTACGTCTGCATTCACTCAAAAAATTCTAAGTGCTCTGAGAAATTATCTCTCTCTCTCCGGGCAGCCAAACTCTCAAACACGATCAAACTCCACGGCAACGAACGGGTCTTGACAACCGTTCTCTACTTTCCCACCATCCAGATATGAGAAAGGCCTTGCGTCTCTCTGACATCTGGAACAAAACACTCTCTTCCCCTCTCCCATTGCTCTCACGCATTTTCAGTTTCTTTCCTTTTGAAGACTGTTTTACTGACTTTAGCGTCGGAGTATTTTCGATGGGATTACATCCCGCCGTTAACGCTGACCTCTTGTTCATTTTAGTGGTGTGTAGGATTTGCACTCAGTGAACGGAGCCGGAGCCACGACCAGAAGAATCCGAATCTGTTCGAAGTCGGATCCAGGGACGCATCAATTATTATATTTTTTCACTGTGACAATCGTGTATACGTAAATAAGTTTACGTGCCAAAATTACAGGAATTTATAATTGCTAAACTTTTACATGACATATCAAAATTATTTTTGCCTCAAAAAATTGAGAGATAATTTCTCTCTCTTCTTATGATTTGTAGAGACTTTATATAAATCTTATATATCCCAAAATGATGGCCATAGACATCTTTTTAGAGAGAAAGATAGGAACATTCCTAAATTATCAAAATGCCCATCTTTTTATCCAAAAAAATA
>JAODPA010135902.1:0-16364 GCA_025585075.1 Nepenthes mirabilis
CATATGATTTATAGATTTCACATTATAATTCAGAAAATGTATATTTTATAAGATATATAGGTCGGGTTATGATAGCATGGCCAACTATTGGTGGGTCATGAAGATAAGGATTTTAGGTCTAAAAAATGAGGATATTTCATGGGGCATGCTCATGCAAGCAATCTTTGACAAAACCTTTTTGGGGAGCCTTTGTGAGTAAAAGAAGGATTACTTTTCATTGTTGAGGTAAGGCAAGCGTAAGGTGGTAAAGTATAAGGAGGATAAGAAAATTTCTATAAGGCTTGGAAAATGCAATGAGGAGACAATCATTGCCATTATGCTTGAGGAGTTAAAGGAAAGTGTTTGATCAAGTTTTGTTAATTAAGTAGGAGTTATAGAAAAGTATTTCAAGAAAGGAAATACCAATTGATGAGGACAAAGTTTGAGATTAGAAAGATCCTATAAGAAATATAAGTTTTATGAAAAGGGGATAGGAAAGTCCGCCAAAATACAAGGAACACTAGATAAGTAAAAATAATCTAAGATAACGTATGATTATTCTGAAAATTTTTACAAAAGACGACAATGTTATAAACAGACCATAGCTTGCTTTAATTGTGGTCACGTCAGGCAAGTAATTAAAGAGCGCCGTTACTCAATGAGATAAGAGGGCCGAAAGTCAAGTGTGTCGAGAAAGACTTGTGCAACAACTACTAAAAACATTCAAGCTTCTACATCAATAGCTGAAGGTAATATATTTATTTTTTTGAATCTTCGACGAATGTATTGATTACTTTGGGATCTACACATTTCTTTATGATCCATAAATTTGTTTGTAGTTTGTATACGCCATCAAGAATTTTAGATTATGCGATAATGGTGTCTACTTTGCTGGGTAAATCATTGATAACAGATATTATATACCCTATGTATGTTATTTGGGTAAATAGATTTAAGTTGTCCATAGATTTAATTTTGTGATAAAAGAGAGATTTTGATTTATTTTAGGGATGGATAATTAGCATGCTATCATGTGAATGTGAACTATTTTTTTTATAAGAGAGTGTAATTTTTATTTTTAAGATGTCAACCTTTCAAGTTTCAAGGAAATGTAAGGAAAGAGTCAACATATTTAATTTTGGCATTATATTTGTGTCATTTAATGCAAAGTGGATATCATTTAATGCAACATGCAAATTGAGGGAATAGTAGTGGTGTTAGAATTTAAAGATGTTTTGCATAAGATTTATTTGGTTTGCCACCTAATGGAAAAAAATTAAATTTTCTATCAACTTGATGCCGGAAGCCACACCCATTTCCAAGTATCTATATAGGATAGCCCCATTAAAGTTAATAGAGTTAAAACAACAATTACAAGCATTGCTAGAGAAGAGATTTATCCAGCCCAGTGTATTATATTAGGGTGCTCTACATTATTTGTGAAAATAAAAAGATGAACTGATGAGATTTTATATTGACTATTAAGAGATAAACAAAAGCATCCCTATTGAGAATTATTGACATATTTGACCAATTATGAAGGACTTTCCACACTCAAGGCACCATCAACTGAGAACCAAGAAGGATGACTTACCAAAGACAATTTTTTAGACAATGTGTTGGATCTTATATCCTGACCCATGAAAAATTTCGAGGCTCGCAAAGGGTTTAGAAGCCCGCACAGGCTGGTTGGCCCAGCCCAGTAACCGGAACGCATGAAATAGCCACGCTGGCAGAAGGCAACGGGACTCTACAACGCATTTAATGCACTGACAACAAGAAGGCATGGCGGCAGCCAATGGGAGAGAACCTGGTGCGGCACCAGCGGCTCACGCAACCGCCTGCAGGCAACCAACCAATCCCGCTCAGGGGAAAATCAGGCGTGACCAGCAACGCTCAGAAGCGCGTCAGCCACGGCAAAAGGACAACCAGCATGACCGGCGGTCCATGACAATGACCAGCGACGAAGGAGCCCTCGCAACGGACAACTTGGCGCCCAGAGTCCAACAAGAGGGGGCCTATAAAAGCCCCCACACCCCACGGAGAAAAGGACTTTTGGACCCCGAATGCCTTATTCTTTAAAGAAAATCCTCAACTGCAATCTGTGGCCTATTCACAAGGAAACAAGGGCGGGAACTGAAGAGCACCTCACTTCCTTTGGCAACAGCTAGCCCACGATTGCTCCCCCAGGTCTACTCAGACTACGGGAAAGTCAGCCACCCCCCGCGGTGCATCAAGGAAGTCAGGCCTTCCACAACCTGCTCACTGTATTCCCCATATCACTACACGAGCATCTCTTACGCTTTCATAGCATCTAACCGCGCACCGCTCGTAGCATGCGCCAGTTCTGTTCATTGCAGAAATTTGCTGACTTGAGCGTCGGAGTGGCGTCGGTGGGAGAAATCTTGCCGGACCCCTGACCTCTTGTTTGATGTTTGTGTTGTGCAGGTCCAGGTTCATAGAGACGGAGATCGGACCCTTCTCCTGATGCCACTGTGAGCTTGGGAATCCGAAGGCTCCCTAATCCGTACGGCAACCGCGGACCCGGAATACAACATTGGCGCCGTCTGTGAGATCTTGACGAGAAGCCAAGTGTCTCTTTCCCACCTCACTCTTGAACATCAGAAGATGGTAAACACTCAAGCGCAAGCCAGCGCTCCGCCAATGGAGGTCGTTGCCCAGAGCGAAGATCCCCCTTTTGGGGACCAAGCGAACGACCGTCCAGAGCCCGATGTCCACCGCCTGGCTGCGGACGTGGGCGATATCAAGCTAGTTCTCCGCGCCCTGTGCGAGCCAACCAGCTAGACCACGCCGCAGCCCCGGTGGCCCCAAGTGGAAACGATCAGAACGAAGCGGAGAGTCATCCCGCCCGCGATGACTGGGAGGATACCCCTGAGGGACGTAAGCCCCGCAACTAGCACGGTAACGGGAGACCGACAACAGCAGGCTCTAACGACGAGCGAGCCACTCAGGCGGAGAGTCGCCACCCCCGGATAGCTCAACCGCACCTCTAGGACCCAATGGAGCTCCGCGATGTCATCAATGTGCGGAGAGGCACTACGGACCCATCGATGGAGGAGAAAGTCAAGGTGTTGTGGGATATCCTGTATAAGGAGAAGCCCACGCCCTCCTCCGCCGACCTTCGAAGGTCGCCCTTCGCCATGGACTTACGGACCCAGCCATTGCCGAACAAGTTTAAGATGCCGGTCTTGGAGGGATACGATGGAAGTAATGACCCGATGGACCACCTCAACTACTTCTGGATGCACTTGTCTTTGCAGGGAGCGAGCGAGGCCTTGATGTGCCAGTGCTTTCCCATCACCCTTAGGGAGGACGCGTTACTCTGGTTCCACGGCCTCCCCACGAACTCCATATGCTCATTTGACGAGCTCGCCGACAGCTTCTTGAGCCAGTTCGCCTCCAGCCGAAGGGAGGAGAGGCAACCATGGCACCTGGTCCGCCTCCGCCAAAGGTCAGATGAAAGCCTGAAGCGGTTCCTGGACCGTTTCATCACCGAGGCGCGGCGAATCCCACAGCTCTCTGACGAGCTGAAGCTCAACGCCTTCGTCGCCACCCTGGCGGCGGGGGACTTCTTCAAGCACCTGTCGCACCAGCGCCCTCAGACCTTCCGGGAGGCTGAGACCATCGCCCGGGCGTACATCACGGCCGAAGAGGCCAATGAGGCGAAGCGCCCCGAGCGAGTGGACCGGCCCCCGGAGGCCCCCAGAGCATCTGGCGGGAGAAAGAGGGACAGCGACAGTCAGCGCTTCCCGGAGCGCCGAAAACAGCAGCGGCCCCAGCCAGGGCCCAGAAAGGATTACAGCAGAGCCTCCCTGACCCCTCTGAACGACAGCCGCACGAACATCCTGATGCAGATCCAGGATGAGAAGTTCTTCAAGTGGCCGAAGACGCCCAAGGGTCCCAGCGGCAACGACCAGACAAAGTACTGCCAGTACCATCGCTGCCTGGGACACTCCACCGAGAACTGCCGGACCCTGCAGCAGGAGATCGAAGATCTGATCCGGCGCGGACATCTGAAGCGGTTCGTCAAGAACCAGGGGCAGGAACCGGCAACCTCCGAAGGTGAAGCCAGCGAACCTCCGAGAGCCCGCACGGCCGCCGGCGTGGTCAATATGGTCACCTCCACGGCCGCCGCGGATGCCAGGCGTGGGCAGCCGGAGCCGGCCACCAGCAACAAGCGAGCGAGGATAGGGGTTAGGAATGATGTCATTAGTTTTAGCAGCGACGATATGGCTCATGTAACCTCTTCCCATACCGACCCCCTTATTGTATCGGCCATCGTTTCAGGTTGTGGGGACGACTACCAATTTAAACGAGTTTTCATTGATAATGGAAGTTCTCAAAATTTGGTGTACCTCACTGCCTTCTTTAAACTTGGACTAAAACGAAGTCAGATGAAAGTTGCAAGCGGACCCTTGTACGGCTTGGACAACGAGCCAGTCCTCGTGCAAGGGATAGTTCGGCTGAAAGTCACTATGGGGACCCACCCACGTTCTTTGACGCGAGAGCTGGTGTTCCTCGTAGTCGACCTACCGTCTGTCTACAACGCCATATTGGACAAACCTTTCTTAACCGTCTTCGAAGCTGTGACGTCCATCCCAAACTTGAAGGTGAAGTTTCCCACCCCATGGGGCGTGGACGAAGTGCTCGGAGACCAAGAGATGGGACAGATGTGCTACCTGTCCCAGATCAACCCCGTGGTACCATGTTACCCAGACGAAGACCTTGACCTCCGCGATGAGACCTCGCTGCTGTAGGCCCAATCCGGAGAAGAAACCGAGGCGATCCCTTTGAACCCAGCCGAGCCAAAAAGGTGCATCAATGTGGGCAAATCTCTCCAGCCCGAGGAACGCGACCGGTTGATTGCCTTCCTTAGGGCCAACTCCGACGTGTTTGCGTGGGTTCCCGCTGACATGCCCGGGATACCGGCCGAAGTTATCGTCCATAAGCTGGGCCTCAACTTGAGCCGAAAGCCCGTTCGGCAAAAGCGGAGGAACCACTCCGTCGAGAAGTTGGTCGCCATAAGGGAAGAGGTGAAGAGGCTCTTGGACGCAGAATTCATCAGAGAAGTCCAGTATCCAGAATGGCTGTCCAACGTTGTGTTAGTAGAGATGAGCAGCGGCAAGTGGCGAATGTGTGTCGACTTCACTGACGTGAACAAGGCTTGCCCCAAAGACAGCTTTCCGCTTCCCAGGATCGACCAACTCATGGACTCCATGTCCGGGCATGAGCTCCTGAGTTTCATGGACGCGTAATCTAGGTACAACTAGATCCGGATGAACCCGGGGGACGAGGAGCACATCTCGTTCATAACAGACCAGGGGACGTATTGCTACAAAATGATACCCTTCGGTCTCAAGAATGCTGGCACAACCTACCAGTGCCTTGTGAGCAAGATGTTTGAGGCCCAAATCGGACAGAACGTGGAGTTTTACGTCGATGACATGCTGGTGAAGAGCAAAGTCGCCAGTAGCCATGTCAACGACCTGGATGAGACTTTTCAGGTCCTCCGACGTCACGGGATAAAACTCAACCCCACCAAGCGTGCGTTCGGAGTGACCTCAGGAAAGTTCCTAGGCTTCATCGTGTCGCAACGCGGCATCGAGGCCAACCCAAAAAAGATCAAGGCCATCCTCGACTTGAACCCTCCGCGAATGATAAAAGAGGTACAGAAGCTGACCGAGCGAATAGCAGCCCTTTCGCGGTTCCTCGCCAAGTCAGCAGTGAAATACCTGCCCTTCTTCCAGGCGTTAAGGGGAACCAAGTCGCAGGGGTTCAGGTGGAATGAAGAATGCGACGAAGCCTTCACAGAGTTAAAGACTTACCTCTCCAGCACACCGCTCCTAAGCTCGCCGCTCGAAGGGGAAGATCTCTACCTCTACTTGGCTACGTCGGCAGCGGCCCTCAGCTCAATGTTAGTTGTGGAGCGCGGAGGCAGACAACAGCCAGTGTACTACGAAGTCGGGGGCTGACTGACGTGGAGGCCCGCTATCCGCACGCCGAAAAGATGGCGCTCGCGCTTGTCTATGCGGCGCGGAAGCTGCGGCCCTATTTCCAGTCACACCGGATCGTCGTACTGACAGACCAGCCGCTGAAGTCAATCTCGTAGAAGCCGGAAGACGTCCGGTCGGCTGGTTAAGTGGGCCGTCGACTTAGGAGAGTTCGACCTGGAATTCCGGCCCCGGCTAGCCGTGAAAGGACAGGCTCTGGCAGACTTTATCGTTGACGCGGCGACGCCAGCGCAGGAAGAAGACAGCAACCTAGGAAGTATGGAAGACGACGACCCCCTGTGTGGACCTTGAATGTAGATGGATCATCTACCCAGGCAGGCAGCGGAGCTGGAGTTGTGCTAAGGACGCCCGAGGGCATGGAGATTGCATACTCCGTCACACTGGCCTTCTCGGCCACGAACAACGTGGCGGAATACGAAGCCCTCCTCGCGGGCCTGCGACGGGCAAAGGAGTGTTCCGCATGGTCGTTGGTCGTGCGTAGTGACTCCGAACTCGTGGTCAATCAGGTGAAGGGGAACTTTGACGCCTCGAACCCACAGCTTGTGAGGTACTTGGCGAGAGTAAAGGCCCTGATCCCTGAGTTCGGTCGGTTTGAGATCGAACACATCCCGAGATCGGACAACGAGCGCGCTGATCGACTGGCCCGGGACGCGGCCGCCAGGTCCATGGAGCAGTACGCGAGAGAGCCCAGGGAAGTCCTGACCGCACCTAGCATCGACGCCGAAGACAAAGAGGTGCTACGGGTCGACACAGCAAACAATTGGATGACACCGTACGTGAAGTACCTGACCGAAGGGACCCTACCAGACGATGGCAACGAAGCCAAGCGAATCAAGAAGACGGCAGGATGGTACACGATCCTGAATGAGAGACTATACAGGCGAGGATACTCCACTCCCCTCCTCAAGTGCCTTACGCCAGAGGAAGCCGATTACGTGCTGGCAGAAGTACATCTGGGACTGTGCGGCTCGCACATCGGTGGCAAGAACCTAGCATTCAATGTCATGCGGCAAGGGTTCTACTGGCCCACCATGAAGCGAGACGCTATGGAATTCGTCCGGAAGTGCGAAAGTTGCCAAGTCCATGGCAATATGGCACACCAGCCGCACACAGAGTTGCACTATCTCCAATCCCCATGGCCGTTCGCACAATGGGGGCTCGACATACTTGGGCCCCTACCTCTGGCTGCCGGACAAAGAAAATTCTTGATCGTCGGCATCGATTACTTTACCAAGTGGGTGGAAGCCGTCCCTCTCGCAAAGATCACGGAGCAGAATGCGACGGAATTCCTCCGTCAAGGAATAGTTTGCCGCTTTTTGGAATCCCTGAGGTCGTAGTGACCGATAACGGAACCCAATTCACTGGCAAGCGCTTCACGAAGTACTGCTGCGAGCTTCGCATCAAGCTGATACATATCTCCGTAGCGCTCCCTCAGGTAGACGGACAGGTCGAGGTCACCAACCGCACGTTGATGCATGGATTGAAAACCAGGTTGAAAGACGCAGGGGGCTCCTGGACTGAAGAGCTCCCGTCCGTACTGTGGTCGTATCGAACAACCACGAGGGAGCCGACAAGGGAGACGCCCTTCAACCTTTGCTTTAGGGCTGAGGCTGTGGTCCCCGTTGAGGTGGGAATACCGAGCCTGAGGATCGAATGCTTCGACCTAGCCACCAATGAACAAAGGCTTCAGGAAAGTCTGGACCTGTTCTCGGAAGTTTGAGACGCCGCACGACTACGAACCACGGCCTACCAGCAACGGGTCACACGGTACTACAACAAACGGGTAAAGGCACGCCACTAGAAGTTGGAGATCTGGTCCTTCGAAGCGTAGAGGCGGCCGGAAAGACCACGAACAGGAACAAACTCTCCCCTGGGTGAGAGGGAACGTTCCTCGTCTCCGCAATCCTCCGGAGCGGAGCGTACAAGTTGCGCGCCCAGAACGGCAAATTTGTCTCGCGGACCTGGAACGCCGCCAACTTAAGGAAGTACTATCAGTGACGCTACACCGGCTCAAGTAAGTCGCACGCGCATGCATCATAATGAATGCTTGGACATGTGTTTTATCTTTTGATTAACATGATCACTCTTCCTGTCATTCTGCACCTTCATTTGTGTGAATTGATGACATGCATTGCATCTTTAAATCATACAACCTAGACTGCCCCTAAGTCGGGAGGACAAACGTCCGTCCGTAAAACCTGTCCTTGGCCCCATGCCAGACGGTCCGAAATCGACCATCCCAGGACTCCGTCCCCACGCCAGATGGCCTGGAGACGGCTTATGTATCCTGGCTCTGCGCCAGTAGGCCCGAGCGGACCCCCAGAGATTAAGCTCCGCGCTAGACAACCCGGAGGCAGCCAGCCACAGGCTGAGAAATCTCACCCAAAGGACCCATGCGGTCCATCAAACAGGCTTCGCGCCGACGACCCAGGCGGTCAAAGTATTAGGCCTGGGGGCTTCTGAAGTCCCCAATCTATGGCCGACAAAACCTTAGCGGGCAAAAATGGCAGGCGTGCAGCAACCATCTTGAACAGAAGAGATCACCCTCAGTCTACAATGGTCATGGGCTGGGACCTCAACTTGGTGATTATAATGCCTTGAGCAGGGGCCACACACCTCTCGCAATCATACGCGACCGAGTCCTAGACCCAGGAGTCCGATTACCGTGGCCTGACAACCGCGCTAACCCTCGTTGCGGCTCCAGGGGCTTGGCGACGACATCCGCTTTACCGGATCGAGCCCCCCAAACATGTGAGCTGTGACGATATCCTCTTACGAAGGATGAGCACCACGCAAGAAGGCGCCTGGGTAGGGCCTTAGCAACAATGGCTCCGAGGAGCTTAACATTCAAACATGAGAAGTAATCCCACGGATTACAACGAGCGAAGAATGCAAGCGACATCCCATGACAGAAGAAGCACAAGTGCAAAGAAGAAATAGTCACTTTCCATTCATATACGGGGAACAAGTATGATACAAATGCGGAAGACGGTCTAACAAACAACACAAACGAAAACTAATCGGGTAGACTTGACGGACCCGCCTCCTCATGAAAATTTCTCAGGGGAGATACCTCCTGTATCCCGACGTTCCCCGGATGAAAGATGCCCTCAGGAACGCGGGGAGCTACCAAGGAGGCGATCTTGCTGCACAGGTAGATACCGTCCCAATACCGAGCCTCCAATGCCAGCCGTGACTCCGACGGAGAGAACCGGCCAACCATATCTCTAATCAACCTCGTAATACGGTCCTCCGAGGTAACGAGTAGGGCATCCAGCTGTGCCACTTTCTGCTGCAGGCACCCATTCTCCTCTTCGATAGATGCGAATTGGGCCCTTCCGCTGGAAATGACCTGCTGCAAGTCCCCGTGAAGGAGGGCAGTCAACGCATCAAAAGGGTTGGCACTACCTGGAGCCTGCATAAGAAGCGACATCAGAGGCACTCCCAAGGCAGGCAACAATGGAGGAAGGCCAGGTAGAAGCAACCATACCTGAGAAGGGGCAATGCTCGGAGAGCGCGCGAGATCACCCGGAAGGGCCTCTCCATGAGGTCCCGCTCCATCGCCTGCTGGAGGCGGGCTGACTGGAAGGGTGGCGGCCGTAGGAGCGCTCGGCGGCTCCTGCCACGAGGACGTCCCGGCTGCCCCCTCGCCGGCCTTGACCGGATCAGCGGCGAGCGCGACGCCTTCCTCTGGAGACGGAGCCATACCCGCAGGAGGCCTGTATTCCGAAATGGGCTCCACAAAGATCACTGACGGCTTTGCAGGCCCCCTGGCTTCCGGCGTCAGCACAGGCGCAGTTGTGAATGGCTCCTCCGGATCCTCAAGAACGACAACGTCATCCTTTGCCTCTATGACGGCGTCCGTAGACGTCTCTGCAACGGAGCGAGCGAGAGGACTCCCAATGGGTCGAGACTCCACCTCGCAGACTTCGTGAGCAGCTAGTCCTGTTACCGAAGTCGACGACAGCTCGGCGGTTTCCCCTGGTGACCCGCGCTCGTGGGTCTCTTCGAAGCCGAACTTTCCACCACAACAGAAGAGCCGGCGATCTGTCTCTTGGACCTCCACGTGGAAGTCCCCTCGCCACCTTCAGCCTCTTCAAGGCGGCCTCATCCTCGTCATCGTCTGTCGACGACTCCAATAATGAACAGCTTTCCTCCTCGTTCCCCCGGACGATGGAGGAGTGGCTATATCTCCAGGATCTCACTTGCCGGGGCCGGCGATTCTCCATCCCGAAGAAGGTCCCCATTTGCAGGCTTCGAACGTGATGGAGGTCAGAAAGTAACCCTGGATGGAGAACTTAGCCTCTTCAGACTTGATGGCAGATATCAGCTTCGCCGACTCCATGGCATCCTTAGTCGACGATTTTTCCTAAAAGTATCCTGAAATCGGGCCCCATACTCGCGGGAGCTCAGAGTCAAGTGGCTCCTGCAGGAAGAAGAAGCCCTCCTTCTAGCCCTTCACCGAGTCAGGGTTGGTTCCGCAAAAGCGGAACCCCCCCTTAGGGGACATCGACACCCAATCCTCCGATTCCGTGAACCGGAAGATCAACCTCGCCGCCTTGGCATCGAAAGAGCCACCGTGAAGGTGGGCAAAAATACACAGGGATACCAAATAGCGCAAGGCGTTGGGGTGAAGCCTCGCCACCAGAACTCTCAACGCGTCTACCAGCGCATACAGCGTGCAGTGCATAGGGTAACGAAGCCCCCCCTCAGATGGTGCTCGTACACCGTGATGTACGAGGATCTAGAACACTAACTCGGAAGTTTGAGTCCTCCAGCGAGGCCAGCCTCCGGCAAAGCCTTACGGCATCAAGATAACTTCGTTCCAGGGCAGGATTCACTCCCTTCGGCCGAAGCCTCGTCCTCAATTCCGACCGCAGTTCAGCAACCTCAGTTTCATGTTGCTGCCTCAGCAGCTCGATCTCTCCTTTAAGAGATAGTATGCGGGCCTGCGCCCCCACATTGGCACCAACGAGACGTGTGGCCCTGGCCTCCGACTCAGCCCAAGCGCCTTCCAGGTGTGCGACGCTGGCCCTCAGCCACTCTACCTCAGCTGCAGTCGCCCCTCGGCGTGGCTCAACCCTCTCGAAACTCGGAGGCGCTCTCCAACTGTGGGAAGGACCCGCCACCGTAGATTCGAAGCGAGCCCCTACTGAAGAGCGGGCCCCTAAAGTCCCAGGAGAAAGAGAGCCAAACTCGGACTCGTCGGAAGAGCATTTCGAGTCATGGGAGGAGTCTTCCATCAAATCTGCAGCAAGAAAGCACACACGGGGAGAGCAAACTACCAACAAATACACAAGTGTAAAGAAGCGCAAGGTTTCAGGAGAAAGTGGCGCGTTTAAATAGACGAGCTTTCTCCTGAAAAGGCAGCAACCCCAAAGGACAGGAGGCCTCAAAGCATGGCCAATAGGAATTTCACACGTGGAAAGCTCATCAAGCCTCGCGCGTTTTCAAAGCGAGGTTCCACGACGCGACGTTTCCTGACCGCGCTGGCATTAAATGCGCCGGTCATCCCAGGAGACGCGACCGCTGACAGTGACTCCTCAAACACCCACGAAGTTACACGCGGATCTCCAGGGCAAAGCGCCTGGTAACGGAAAGGAGAACGCACAAAAGAGGAAGAACTAAAGACAAAAATGGGCTACTTCTTTTATTAATCCATGCTTTCTTACAAAGTACAGAGTTTACAGCAATAAGGCTACGAGAAAGATGAAGGAAGACAACGGTGTGAGGCCCCGTTTGCTCCGTTCCCATGCCCCAGATGAGCTTGGCGAACGTGATCCACATGAGATCCCCACGGCCGGAGCCGTCGGTGGTTCGCCGAGCGGACTGGTTTGGAGGCGCAGAGCATCCCCTGGTGGAAGTCGCCGAAACGCCATCCACCAGGGTGCGGGAAGCACCAAGGCCAGGAAAGCACTCCGAGGAAGTAGGGTGAGGACTCCCCACTCCCTCGGAGGGCTACTGACCTCGAGATCCCTCCACGGTTGGCGCTCTAGCCTGACGCGTGGGAAGAGCACGTGCAAAAGCCTCCACCTGACAGGTGAACATACCCGCAGGGATTCCGCCGAGACTCTGCCCCAGGTCAGCTGAGCCACAACCCGGAAGGGAGCACGCGACGACAGCGGAATGGCCGAGCCACTCTCGTTAGCACAGAAAGCAAACTGCAGGATGAGGGTTAAGACAGTCTTCGTCAAGGACTCCAAGCATTCGGCCGATCCACCCGACTCCCTCTCGAGGACCCGCTAAGGGCGGGGGAAGCCAGGATCTCCTCATCGCCTCTCCGATGATTGCTAAGGGATGAACTCAGCTTGCTCAAGTGCCCCTCCTATTTATGAGTGAGGTGCAAGCCATCCTCTTACCCAACGCAACACGCCATCCAGCAGACGTCTTTCACCGAACAGAAGGGACCCCTGGTCAAACGCAACTCGAGGCGTGCGACTCTTACTTGGCGAAGTGACAAATCATGACAGCCCCTGAAAAGCCTGCCCAACCTCCTATGGAAGGCACGAAGCCAGAAAGCGACAAACAAGTAGCACGGCACGAGGAAGGCTGTGAAATTGCGGAATGGGCCCAAGGGACATGCCAGGCCTGACCACTGGCTGGCCCAGGCATGGGGGGCTAGTGTTGGGTCCCATGTCCTGGCCCATGAAGAATTCTGAGGCTCGCAAAGGGTTTAGAAGCCCATGCAGGCTGGTTGGCCCGGCCAAGTTACCGGAACGCATGAAATAGACACGCTGGCAGAAGACAACGGGACTCTGCAACGCATTTAATGCGCTGACAACAGGAAGGCATGGGGGCAGCCAATGGGAGAGCAGCTGGTGCGACACCAGCGGCTCACGCAACTGCTTGCAGGCAACCAACCAATCCCCGTTCAGGGGAAAATCTGGCGTGACCGGCAACTCTCAGAAGCGTGCCAGCCACGACAAAAGGACAACCGGCATGACCGGCGGTCCATGACAGCGACCAGCGGCGAAGGAGCGCTCGCAACGGACACCTTGGCGCCCAGAGTCCAACGAGAGGGGGCCTATAAAAGCCCCCACACCCCACAGAGAAAAGGACTTTTGGGCCCCGAATGCCTTATTCTCTAAAGGAAATCCTTAACTGCAATCTGTGGCCTATTCACAAGGAAACAAGGGCGGGAACTGAAGAGCGCCTCACTTCCTTTGGCAACAGCTAGCCCACGATTGCTCCGCCAGGTCTACTCAGACTACGGAAAAGTCAGCCACCCCCCGCGGTGCATCAAGGAAGCCAGGCCTTCCACAACCTGCTCACTGCATTCTACATATCACTACACGAGCATCTTTACGCTTTTACAGCATCTAACCGCGCACCGCTTGTAGCGTTCGCCATTTTCGTTCGTTGTGAAAATTTACTGACTTGAGTGTCGGAGTGGCCTCGGTGGGAGAAATCCTACCGGACCTTTGACCTTTTGTTTGTGTTTGTGTTGTGCAGGTCCAGGTTCATAGAGACGGAGACCGGACCCTTCTCCTGACGCCGCTTCGAGCTTGGAAATCCAAAGGCTCCCTAATCCGTACGGCAACCGCGGACCCGAGACGCAACACAATGTATAACCACTATAAATTTTTTATGATGCATTTTGATTTTACTAATACCACTGCAACATTTATAAATTTAATGAATCAAGTATTCCAATTATATTTTGATCATTTTGCAGTGATTTTCATTGATGGTATTCTACTTACTTGGGAATTTTTGAGGAATACGAGATTCACTTGCGAATTGTATAGTAAACACTGAAAAATAGATGACTAAACACAAAAATAAAAAAATAAAAACTTTGGCCCTAGAAAGTATCTTTCTTTGGTCACATTGTTTTAAATCGTGGAGCTAAAGTTGATCTGAAAATGGTAGAAATGGTAACAAGTTGAGGCCAACTGACAAATATTATCAAGATTTCTAGTTTTGTTAGTCTGGCTGAGTATTATAGACATTTTCTTAAAAATATTTTTAAGGATTGTATTATTCATAAATCACTTGACCGGAAAGAATATGACTTTCCATTAGGACAACAACTGTGAAATGAGTTTTTAAGAATCGAAGGCTTCTTTGATTTATGCACTGATTTTGGCAATTTTTTGAAAGAATTGAAGGATTTGTAGTCTATTGTGATTTACCTAAGTAAAGTTTGGATTATGTGTTAATACAAAATGGGAAGGTTTTTGCTTATTATCTAGATAACTTAAGACCTATGAGAAAAACTATACCACATATGATTTGGAGTTGGTGGTAGATATCTTTGCTTTGAATATTCGAAAACACTCTTTGCAAGTGAGAAATTCATGGTATACGCCTAAGTTAAACATTAGTAAGCATGATAACTTACTTGATAACTAAGGAATGAGAACTATTGGATGGAACTAATGATTTTAACATTTGAGTATACTTACAATATACATGTATGAATTTGTACTATTTTTAGGTGTAGTTGATGATCATTGAGAAGATTAAAGGAATACAAATTGAAGATCCCTTGTTTACGAATGTTGCTGAAGATTTGAACAAAAAATCAATGGCGGATTTTAATATTCATGATTATTGAGTACTTAGATCTTGAAATCGGATTTTTGTGCCCTATGTTAAGGAAATTAAGAAAGAGATTCTGAACAAAGTCTATAGAGCCAGATACACCATCTGCTCATATATTAATAAAATATATCATAAGTTGAAAAATCTCTTTTAGTTGAGAAATATAAAAAAACATTTTATAGCATTATAAGAACTAGTTAAATATTTCAAAAAATCAAAGCTTAGCACTAAAAGGTGTTAGCCTTTACTTGTTCTCAATTGAAAGTGGAAACACATTATTATAAATTTTAAGATTGGATTATCTAGGATGACTAGGACTTATGATACCGTTTAGGTGATACTAGATCAACTAACCAAGAAAGTATATTTTATTATGGTGAGAATTACACTTTTCAAGTGACTATTTGGCACACTCTACATTAATAAAGTAGTGAGATTATATCGAGTACCATTATCAATCATAACAGATCAAAATCCTAAATTTATATCCAAACTTTAGGAAAGTTTGCATAAAAAATTGAGTACAAAATTAAAATTACACATCCTTTTATTGGCAAATGGATGGATAGTCAAAGTAAACAATATAAATTCTAGAAGATATGATTAGAGTTTTAGTCTTGAAAATAAAAGGTAATTGAAAAATTATTTACCATTAGTCAAATTCAATTGTAATGACAGCTATCAATGTAGCATTAGGGCCATACTTTTTGAGACTTTGTATGGAAAGAGATGTCAATTTCTAATCAATTGAGTAGAAATAGGTGATCCAAAGCTTCTGGGTTTAGAAATAATTTTAAAAATTTTGACTTATACTACTGATTACAAGTAGTATAAGTCATTAGAAAAGTTATGTAGACCATAAAATACTAGCTTTGAGTTTTGATGTAGGCAATCATGTGTTTTTTAATGTGTCCCTGAAGAAGGGAGTGTCAAGATTCGATTTGAGAGGGAAGTAAAAATTATGATATATTGGGCCATCTGAGGTTTTGTAATGAATTGAACATATAACTTATTATTATCCTTACCTCCTAACCTGGTGGATATTCATGATGAATTTCTTGTGTCGATATTTTGAAAGTACTTGTATGATCACTAGTATATCATTGAGTACAAACCATTGAGGATTAATTAAGATTTAATTTATGTAGAATAACCCTAGCAAATTTTGGGGCATGAATATAGTATTAAAATGCTAATGGGTGTATGAAGGAAAGCTTGTATGTACATGGTAGTAAAAGTTGCACCTAATACGCACATATTAGGTACTCATATGCCAATAACAGTATGTGTGCACTTAAGGCTACACATTCAATATAGACGTACACTGACAGTTTAATATGTCTGATGGATACATGATTAGTACTCGTATGCTAATCTTTCAGATGTAATAGATCTTAACTGATTTTGAAGTCATTTTCTAATATTTTTGAGAGAGGGGAGATAAAAAGAAGAGGAAAACAGATATAAAGAAATGGAATGTGATCTTAAACTGATTTTAGGGTAGATCTTGAAAATTATACATTTAGATAAGTACATTTAAGTTATTTTTTTCTTTGTTACTGAAATTTTTAGAATATTCTTCTTGGTTATTGTTTAACTTAACAAATATGTAACATTTCTCTACTTTTCTTAAATTTGGTTTGCATGCTTATTGATTTTGCTCATAAATTATGTAATTTTAAATGACTGTATCTTAATTGAAGTATATTACGAAGAAATCTAGAAATGTTTTAATATTTAGCCTCACATGTCTTTTTTCATGCAAGAATTCAATAAAGTACTTTACAACTGAGTTAAATTTAATAT
>JAODPA010135903.1:0-43936 GCA_025585075.1 Nepenthes mirabilis
AGAGGAAGCGGCCGGCGCCATGGGCGCCGGCGAGGAGGAAAGAAGGCGGGGTGGACGGGATTCAAAAATGCAAGAGAAGATGAACAGTGCTCGCAACAGGCCAAACGACCCGTCCTTCACGGCAGTTGTGGCAGCGTTCTGGTGCTGTGTCGCTTTTGAGCCACTGCTGGTGTGTGGGATGGTTTGGGGACCGCCTGTGCATTGAATTTGGTTCTTTCGTTGAACTGGCCCAGGACTGTTTGGTCAAGAGCTCCTTTTGATGTAGGGGATTTCACTCTGTCAACTGACAATTGGTGGAGCTGTATGTTTCTTCGCCTTGCGTGCATATGCTGATTTGGCCTTGGAGCACAATTGCCGAGTTGGATTGCGGACCAATGAGCCTGCTGATTCCAGATATGCTGCTGATGCTGTTGCTGTGTCTCTGCCATGCCGGGGTGTAAGTGGGTGCAGAATTATGCAGTTGTTTAGTGCTTCTGGATTAATGCTGGAAGCTGCTGTAGTTGGCTCATCTACGGATGTTCACCAAGTGGACCAGGAACGACCCATGGCTGGCATGAAGTTCCTTTTTTGGCGTTGATGCTAAATCAGTTGGTGACTGGTTTTCTACCTGTTGCCAATTTTTAGTACTGCCCATGGATTGGCATGATTTGTCTAGGTCTGCTCTACTGATGTAGGAGCATTTTGATTGTATTGGGTGAATACCAGCATTTTTGTTTCCCTGTTGGTTTCATACGATGTATCAATGTGTTCGGGGCATGCCCTAACACTTATGGTTTATCCCCAAGTCGGAAAAACACTTGGAGATAAATCATTACTTGTAAAATTTTTTCTCCCATTAATCCAAATCACTTACTTACCAAAAAAAAAAGGAGCTGTATGTTTCTGTCTGGATGCTGGCCTTGCCTGCTTGCCAGCCGGAGTGGCTTGGATGGTCCTATGGCCCTCTGATGCTGCATTATACCGAATATCCTCTAGTTTTTTGGCTAGATGGACTTGCTGTGTGTTTGATGCTTCTGCCGGATGGCTACTTGAGGGGATGGGTTGGAAACTGCCTTGATGAGCTGTGGCCCTGTGGCTGGTTCAATGTTGTTGGATGCCTTGCCGGTTGCTCTGCTGCCTTCTCTGATTCGTTGCCGGCTGAGTAGCTAACGGGGGGAGCTTTTTTTTTGGTAAGTAAGAATTTTGGATTAATGGGAGAAAAAGAATTACAGCAACTATGTTTTATCTCCAAGTATTTTGACTTGGGGGTAAAATATAAACTGTTGGGGCATACCCCGAGCAACGATTACATCGGAAGGTACATAAAGAGCCTCTAGGAGACCAACATTCTACATAATCTATAGAAAATGAAGGGAATTACAACACAACTCTGAGGGAAAGCACAGCTTTCCATACCCCAGCAACCAAGATAGCAGCTGCTGTAATACTCCAGCAGCAGCAGAGAAGGACCAAATTCAAAAACTACACTGCATTGGGAGCTTCAAGTAACGTTGAAGACCCAACTGCCAGAACCCATCAGCTGCCCTGCATCCTAATCACCACACGGATCCAGGATCATCCAGGGATAAACAACAGCAACAGCCAAAATTCAAAGCTGATCATTGTCAAAGCTGATCATTGTCAACACAAAATGGGAAATAACCACGCCAGCTTGCTAATACACCCTTACATTCAGCAAATAGGCACGGTCACCTCCAGTTCAAACAGAGCAGCAGCAGCATGTAATACTACAGAGACGCCAGCCAGAAGACACTGCATCTTCAGCATGGGTAAAGTAACATCCGAAAGCACATTGCCAACCTGGACCACGAGCAGAACATACGGCCGATTTTGGTGCAGCACCACACAGCCAGTAACCACTAACGGGGGGAGTTGCTTCCTACTACTTGGTAAGCAATAGGATGAGATGGTTTGACCGAGGGTCCCTTTGGCCGTGGTGGTGTTTCATCTGAGTTCTGGACTCTGCTGTTTGGAACTTATGGCCGTGATGCATACTGCCGTGGAATTTGCTATAGGTCGCAAGCATCATTCTGCTTGTGTATATTTATGATGTGCACTGCTGGATTTGTGCACTGCTGCGGTTGCTGCTGCTGGATTTCTTTGAAATATTCCTTGAATTCCTCTTTGGTAGATGAATTGCGGGGTATAGAGTCTGATTGGAAGATTTCTAAGACAAGGAAAAAGAAAAAAATTGCCTCTTGGAAATCCAGGGGCGCTTCTGGCTCTTAGGAGCTTGCTGCTGGGGTATTTTTTGTCTGGGTCTTTTTTTTTTGGTAAGTAAGTGTATATTTTGGATTCAAGGGAGAAAAGAAATTTATAAAACTTATGTTATAACTTCAAGTTTTTTGACTTGGAGTTATAACATAAAAAGTTATGGCATACCCCGAGCAACTAGTACATCAGAGAATATCTCAAAAATAGACCGAAAATGAACAAAGTCATTAAACATAAGCAAAAACTAAATGCATTCCAAGTATTCAAGGAGCTGGGAGTAACACACAAAACTGCAACAGTGCCAGCAAGAAATCAGCAGCAGCACATTCCAGGGCTCCCATCAGAGCAGCTACCATCAGCATGAGCAAGGGGCACCCAGCCAATTGCACCAGCCACCAACATCAGCCAGCCTCATCAGCCAGCGTTGTAACCCTGGGAGTACACACCAGTAACACAGCTATCAAGCAGCTCAGCAGCAAAGACTCAGAGCAGCAGCCACGATCGTCCAGGAAAGGCAGATCATTGCCGCCAAATCAAGCAGAGCTGGGCAAAAGGTTATAAACATGCTGCACCAACCAACTATCGCAGCAAGACCCAGCAGAGGGATCCTGCCCAGCTACAAGACCCAACAACCCCCATGCATTAGCAGCATCACTCCATTCAACAAAAAAGGCCCAGCAATTCTATCACTCAGCCATCGGAAGAATCGACCGGATTGGCAATAAATCACTGCCACAACCAGCAGATTCAGCTCAATTCTCAGCAACAGATCAACCAAGAAAGAAACAGCATCACCACTGATGATCTCTTTCTACAGCAAGCAGAGAACCGAAATCGGCCCTCCTGCAAATTCGAATCGGCCATGACGCCAAGCAAAACCAAATCGGCCAAAGATCGCAGCAAGCCATGACTGAATCACGGATCAAAGCCTAGACATCAAACCAACCCGGGCCACAAGCACCGTGAGCCAGTACTCCAAGAGCTGACCACCAGCCTGCCGCAAAATTCACCCTCCAAACCGAAAAGGAGTCACCATACAGCCAACACCAAAGGGCTCCATGCTGCAGCAGACACAAGGAAACAGCAGGAAGCCCCCATTCCACCAGCGTCCCCAGTTTCTACATTAGCAGAGCAGTGTGCAATAGCGACCCCCAAACAAGAACCAGCGACGAAAATTCCGCAACAAAGCCAGTGTAGCATCCCAGACATAGAGGCAACAACAGCCAGTGCCCATCTGCAGCCGAAACAACATTTACATCCCCTCAGGAGCAAAAAAACTGATCAAAGCCTGCTGTAGCTCCGCATCCAGCACTTAGCATACATCGCAGAGAGCAAAGAAACCAGAGCCGTAGGCACTAGCTTGAAGCCCAACAGATTCCGTTCCTCAGCACCAAAGAACTACATTCAGCATCAGCAATCAGAAGAGCCATCCCCTTCCAGTAGCAAGATAAGCAGCAACATGTTAGAACCATTACAGTCCCAACCAGCAGGGTGAAATCAGGCACTTGCAAAGCCTTTCTTCACATCCCAGAATGGAGTTGCACATAATAAAGGCACTAAAGCACTCCAGCAACAGCAGCCGCCAAATACAAAATTTTGCTAATAAAACCAACTGCAGCAGCTCCTCCACAGGTTCCACTACCAATAACAGAGAGAAAATGGCAAATAGACAGGCTAAGCCTAATCCACCACCCAATAAGGTTCACCAGCATCCGACCAGAGCCACGCCAACTCAACAGCACTCCACAATAGAGTTCCAAAACCAGAGCTGCATGGTCCCCCTTCCTGTCCAACTGGAAAGAACCCCATAGGCAGAGGCGCAATAGAGTCAGCATCACTAGACAGTCGTCTCAACAGATGGCCACTGCAGCCAAAATAATAACACTGTCGGTTCAACAAACCACAGCCAGAAAGCCCCACCTTGAGTAGTACGGGCACCCCCAACCCAACCAACAGGGGGGAAACACATTGGCAATGGATCATCAATCCAGCAGCCCAAGACGGTTTCAAGCACCAGAAGCCGAACATATAGCGAGACCCACCAGGAGGCCAGAAGAAGCTGCTCCCGGAGCCATACATCTGTGAGAGACCAGCAATTCGCTGCAATCCATATCAAATGCATCCAAGCAAATCTCCATAAATGGAATCAAAAGAAAAAATCCCCATCGCACCAGAAAGTTCAAAGGCATCCAAAAGGTCCACGGCCAGCGCTTCAGTGCATCGGCCAAGCATCACCAAACCAGCACAGCACAGAATCCCCCAAAACCGTCCACCAGAAGGGAACGCCCAGGCATAGGCACCTCAGAGCCAGCACCCTGACCTTCGAATGCCCCGTCCCAATCTGAATGGGAGAGACGATACAAGAGTTTAACCCTAGGCGCAAACCGAGGAGAAAAGGAAGCGAACTTGAGAGAGATGCGAGGCCTCAAAGGATGATCGCCAATGCACTCTTACTTACTTACCAAAAAAAAAAAAAAAAAAAAAGATCGCCAATGCACTCTCAGAGTCGAAAGAGCTCCAGCTACAAAATTTTCAACAGATGAAGAGTTTAACCAATGAAAATCCAATACCCCAAGACTAAACTCGCAGACAACATCGAATACTTCGAGGTCGCCGTGAACGACATATCCAGAGCAGGGTTACGGAAAGGTGGAGACGAATAACCGGAGGGGGGGGGGGGCGGGCGAGCACCAGGAGGCCGCCCACGGCAGGTTCCGGTGTCGCCCGGCACCCAATGCGGAATCGACGAGGACGACGACGCCGGGCAGTTCAAAATTCAAAAACAAATTTTGAAAAATTCTGTCGGCGGTTGCGATGCTGAAGTGATGCTGGACCGCTTTTGCTGCATGGAGTACTGAACAGCACTGGTCCATGCTTTTGTATACCCGGTTGGTGTGCTGATAAGCACTGGTCTGTTTTGCTGCCCTCGTTGCTTTAGGCGCAGATTTTCACGAAACTTTTCGTGTGTTTTAGTTGACAAATGTGAGTGGCTGGTGCTGCTCCAGTGTGACCAATTAGAATTTGCTACGTTGGTCCACAAGTATGCTGGTTCTGCTGCTACACTGATGTAGCAGAGAGCAGATGATGACCGAGCTGGGCTTGGCATCTCCTTGGCACTGGGACTGGGAACTGACTGTAGCTACTGGTTCTGTTGATGGTGTTGTAAAGCCTTCATTGGTGCTGTTGCTATGCGGCCAATTTTGTGAGTTAATGGATGGTGTTTTGCTGGCCCTGATTTGACGATGGGTGAAAGGCAGTAGCTGAAGTGGATGCTGATGGATTGGTACTGTACTGATGGTCTATGATGCCTCTCTGCATCCATTTTGGAGGTCTACTGGTGGTAGTTCCATTGCGGTTTGTCGCTCCCTGTGCGGGTTGGTTTTTGAAGATTATGGAGATGTCTTCTGCTTCCGGTACTTGGGGTGCATTTTGGTTCTGGGCAGCACTAGTGTAGTTATTGCTTTTGTGGAATGACTTTATTCATTTTCTATTTTTTGTTGATAGAGCAATCCTCTTAGAGGTGTTCTGATGTACCCTCTGTTGTACTAGTCGCTCGGGGTATGCCCTAGCGTTTTATGTTCTAATCCCAAGTCAAAAAACTTGGGGTCAGAACATAGCTTCTTGTAATTTTTTCTCCCGTTAATCCAAAATACACACTTGCTTACCGAAAAAAAAAATTTTGAAAAATGATTTTTTTTTTTTGTCTGGGTCTTGCTCCTGGGACCCTGATTTTGATCTTCTGATTTAATCCAGCTTACATGCTGTTGCATGCTCTATCTTGGCGTGCTTTTTGGACTGAATAATGAGGGGTGTTTGCCCTTCTGCTATAATCGTGATGGATTTTGCTGTGGTGATGAAGCTGTTCTGTTATGGTGATGTTGCTGTTGGCACAACTGGCCGGTTCTCTGCTGCTGTTCAGTGAAGCAGCTGGTTCTTGCTACTGCAAGATTCTTGGATGATTTCCTGTTGCTGAGATCTACTGCATACACATTGCTCACCATTGATGCATGCTGGAGTACTGCTGCATACGCATTGCCTTACTTACCAAAAAAAAAAAGCATATGCATTGCTACTCCATTTGTATGCTGTGCTGGTCTCTGCTTCTGCTGGTGCATGCTGCTGGTTTGCTGAGGTGATTGGGCTGCATGGAAGATGATGCTGTTGCATCCTGTAGAATGTAGCTCATTGCTGGTGCAGTTTACTTGCTGATATCCTGATGCTGTCCAGCTGACGGCGACTTTGAATTTCAGCCCTTTGCTTCAAGGAGCCACCTTCTGATGACGGTGCCGTTTGATGAGCATGGCCCATGTTTTTGGCAAATCTAATGGAGCTGGGAAGGTTCTTGGCTGGTTTGGGCTGAAGCGGCATTGGCCTGGTGGTTAAAAAAAATTTCTCTTTCCTCCACCACCCAGGTTCAATTCTCCGCGGAAGCATTAAGTGGTACTGTGCCTCCCAAAAAATGCTTCGGGGTTTCTGGGTTATGGGGCCGCTGTGCGGTGGGGCCAGTCATTATAAAAAGCTTACCCTTAACACAGTTTTTGGTCTTTCTGTTGGTCTTTTCGTTGTATCTGAGTGCTTGGGGCATGCCCTAACAACTATGGTTTATCCCCTAGTCGGAAAAACACTAGGTGATAAACCATTACTTGTAAATATTTGTCCCACTAATCCAAATCACTTACTTACCAAAAAAAAAAAAATCTTGGCTAGTTTGGAGCTTCATTTTGGATTGATGCTGAAACGGTGGATGCTGGATGCGGTTGTGCAGATGTGCATCTGTAATGTGTTTACTGTGGCTTGGAATAATTGGAGTTCAGTTGCTGGTCGCGGTGTCCACCTTTTGGGGCTGAATCTGCTGCTGGCCTTGAACTCGGCTGAGGTGTTGATTTGCTTCTGGGTGGGTGCGGCCGCTTTTGCTAGCACCAATCTTTCATGGTGCTATACTATCCGGTAAATGGGATGCGTGCCTGTACCAATGAAGATCCAAGACGGATTGCTGTGTCGACTTTGTTGATTTAGACGTAGATAATCATGAACTTGTTCGTGTGAAATTGACGACACTTATCATATTCTGTTTATGTGGTAGTTCTTATGTTTCTTCTTCTGATGTACCAGATACTCGGGGCATGTCCTAACACTTTATGTTTTACCTCTAAGTAAAATACTTGGAGTTAAAACATATATCTTGTAATTTTTTCTCCCATTAATCCAAAATTCTTACTTACCAAAAAAAAAAAAAAAACTGCTGCGGTTGCTACGGGGTGTTTTTTTCTAGACTACGTAGGCTGGTATGGATGTTACCCGTTTGCTGTATTGATTTGACAGCGGCGGTTTTTGAGTTTTGAGTTAGTTCTATTATTTTTTTGTATTTTCTGATGTATTAATTGCTCGGGGTATACCCCAGCGGTTTATATTTTTACTCCAAGTCAAATTACTTGAATTAAAAACATAGATTCTGTAATTTTTTTCTCCCTATAATCCAAAACACTTACTTACCAAAAAAAAGTGTATATTTATGATGTAGTATGTTGGTGGAATCATTGATGCTGGCCTGTTCACTGGATCCTGATGACTTGAAGCCTTTGATTTGATTCTCCTTGCTCAGGGCGTGTGGGGCAGTTTGAGATTCTATCTCTTGCTGTGTTATCCACGCGGTCCTGTTGATTGGCGTTGTTGCATATCTTGCTACTTTGGCAGGTGTGTTGACTAAACGCTGTTGTTCCTGTAGCTCTTTTGGTTGTGGGCTGGCTTGGGATATCTACTGTTTGTTGGAGTGGCTGGGGTAGTGGTGTGGCTGATCTGGTTGCTGCCGTGCTGAACCTTTGCTTCCCAATGCTACAACAATGCTGATTTGCTGTGCTGTTGCCGATGCTTTGTTCCCAAGCTTTGTTCTGCTGTCGGCGCTGTTGGCTTATGAATTTCCATGTCTGGTGTCCTAGTTTTATGGACTTCATATCTTTTGTTCTGCTGAGCTGGGAACTTCCATGTTTTGCTGATCTGGGAGTAGCTGATCACGAACTTGTTCGTGTGCAATAGTTGACAGATTTTATTTTCTGTTTTTGTGGTTGTTTTAATATTTTTTTCAAATGTACCAGTTGCTCGGGGCATGCCCTTGCGCCTTATGTTTTAACTCCAAGTAATAATACTTGGAGATAAAATATAGATCTTGTAATTTTTTTCTCCCATTAATCTAAAATACTTACTTACCAAAAAAAGGGGATACCCCCCAAGAGGCCCGAATGCCTCCTAAGGCTATGGCAAAGGAGTTTTCGAGAGTCGACTAAGTTATCACCATATACAAAGGACAGAAGGCAATGAGAGTTATCATCAAGGAAGACCACGTCGGTATGGATAACCTGGTTCTCCTTAGAGATAATATTTACTGCCACCTTCATTGGGTCCCATCCAACCCATATCCTCCCAACTGAGGATATGGAATAATTCATGGCCTAGAGCTATTGAGGATTAATTCTTGCCGAAATGGAGGCCGCGTTTTTCTCAGCAACCTTAGTCTCAACAAGGCCAATAATGGAGCAAGAGTGGGACTGAATGAGGTTGCGAACTTCATGGGCCTTCACAATCCCATTGAGTCCCCTCACATTCCAGCATGCAATGTTAGTCATTAGAGACCGGTATAGGGGGGTTCCGCTCCTTAGACCCCCGATCGTTTTTTATCTTCTTAGAGGATTTACGACTCCTGCTCTTAGTCACAAGTTTACAACAATTAGAGTCAGACATATCAGAAGTAGGTCCTGGACTCAGAGGACCATTTGAGCGAGTAAGGAAGGACTGACTAGGGCAATCCTCTGAGCCTAAAGCCATCTCCTGTTGAGAGACAGGATGGTCACCGACCGGGGCCTCGTCATTGGAACAGTCGGTTCCAATACTTGGCCTTTCAATATCGGGGGCTGGGAGGGACTTGAGCTGGAGTTCAATCCCAACAGGGAGCCGCCCCTCATCGAATTCAATAGTGAGAGGGGCATGTTGAGGTCTAGGAGGGAGGGTTGAGACAGGGTCACATAGAAGAGGAGCCAGAGGATCCTCATTCAGGTGATTTGGCGTGATGTGAAAATCGGACACCATAGGGTCTTCAGGGAGAGGCTCCTGAAGAATGTTGAAGGGATTTCAGACAATTCCTTCTGAGCGGACTTACCTAGTGGTAAAACATCTTTCGTGCATGGAGACCCCTTAGGAGAGGCAGTTGCATTGGTAGTCCGGGGAATACCAATCTTCTTAGGGACCCAGGAAGATTTGGTTTGGGGGCCCTTACTCCCGCTCTTTTTGGGGGCATCACTCCGCGCCGTCTTATGATGGTACTCAATTTTAATTTCTCTTATTTGATCAGCCAATTAGTCGGCGCAGCCCTTTGTGCGGATCTTCACAAAATCCGGTCGAGGTGCTTCGGCCCCCATTTCGACACAAATTCTAGCAAAGCCCAACCGCTCAAATTTTTTCGTAATTGGGTCAAATCGAAGGGGTTTCCCAACCGCACTCGCAATCCAGCATAAACCCAGGGGGGTCCAGTATTCAACCGAGACCCCAAACATTGTGATCCAAACTGAAAACGATTTGCGCTCCTCACGGGATAACACCATACCCGTCTCCCATTTCTTAAGGAAGAGAGTACGTCCTGCGATTGACCACAGGCCGCTATTTAAATATTTGTCCAACATTTCGCTTGAGGAAAAACGAAAGAAAAAGAAACCCGATTCATTCCCCGCTACATGTTGTAGCTCGAACCGCCTCCATATTTTCCTAGTAATGTTATTTACAGCATTGAAATGAACGGGATTTCCAACAAAATACCCCACGAGAGTGGTACCCCACAGGTCTTGAGCCTGTTGGATAACATCCAGAGGGGGGGACAAAATGAAATTCTCAAGATCAGGGGAGCATGGAGGGAAGAATTTAAGAGGAAACTTACCTCCAAAGGCTCTCTTTTCGACTACCGAAGCCCAAGAGCCACTCGGCTGGCAGTGGCCATAGACAGCAGGCTGGAATGATCCATCTACTCTAATGGGTCCAGCAGGCCCAGGACACAGGGCAGGCAATCCTTTAGAAGGGCGAACTTTAGACACAACCAAGGGGGGCTCCAAAGAACAGCCCGAAAAAGATACAGAGCCGAAATCAGTTTGACAATTCAGCATCCCAGTTGAAGGACCATCCAAGATGGGAGGAATCCCGTCAGGGCAGTCGTGTTGGATTGGGCAATCCGCAGCCCCATAGCAGGCAGACGCCGGCTTTTTTTTTTTTGGTAAGCAAGTATTTTTGATTAATGGGAGAAAAAAATTACAAAATTAATATTTTATCACCAAGTATTTTGACTTGGGGATAAAACATAACCTGCTAGGGCATACCCCGAGCAATAGTACATCCAATGGTACAAACCAAACCTCTAGGAGGCCAACGATCTACGGAACCTATGGAAATTGAAAAATATTACATCACAATCCATAGGGAAGACGCCGGTTTCCAACCCCCTGAAACCCGAAACTTCCAGCAGCTGAAGTACCTCAGCGGCGGCAATGAAAAGTTCAAAAAAACCTACAGCAGCAGACCCAACAGCCTGACCCACCAGCTTTGGAACATCCAAGTCACTAGCACCCACAGTCAACAACAAAACCTGATAACAGCATCAAGTAGAACCTGTGAATGGCGGTAGCCAGCACAACAGCTCCAACTGAAGCAGAAACCAGCTCGGCAGCAAAGTCCAGCAAAAGGGAACCAGCCAAAATGAAATCAGAGTCCTAACCTAATAGCAGCCCATACAACATCAGCTTCTCGCCAAGCATCAAACCAGGCCCAGCTATTTATCATCCTCACCCAGCCACTGAGAGCCAAAATCAGCAAACAGCACTTCGACCAGCCAGGGAGCAAACGAAGACGGCATTAGTCGGCAAACCAACACAACCGAATGAATGCAAATTGAGATCGGCATTCAGCATCGGATGCAATCAAAACCAGTAAATGTCCAAGCGGCAAACGAAATCGGCATGTGGCGGCACTAGGACATGCCATGACAGCAAACCAAATCGGCAGCAATTCCAAATCGGCATTTACTATGCCACGTCAGCAAAGCCAAACCAGCCTCAGAGCCAAAACGGCCACAAGACCAGATCAGCAACTGGAATTCCAAATTGGCTAATTTCATGCCAGATCATCAAAGCCAACTGGCCACACTTCGAAACCGGCATCTCCAAACCGGCTCCTTCAACAAACGAAACCGGCCAAAAAGAAAGAAAAGAAACGAATCCGGCCTTCTGAGACGCAAGACCATTCCGGCCTTAAAGAGACGCCCACTAAGGTCTTAAAGAGGCGCTTCGTCCAAGTCAACTGGCGATCCATTCCGGGATCTTGTGAGAGAAAGAACCGGAATGCCCAACCAGGACCGGGCAAAAGCTCCCCACCGCCAAGAACCTCAACCGCAGGAGTCTCACCAAATCAATACGAAGAAGACGCCAACAGCGCAGTTCAAGCCAATTCCATCCAAGGCCGAATGCAGCTACAGGCAATCATTTCCGAAAATAAGAGCAACTCGCCCTGAACCAATGGACGTGACCAAACACAAGGCATCCAAAAAGAGGCATCCACAGATTGGCAACAGGCCAAATCACCATATTCAACATATCGCCAGACAAAGGAGTCACACAGCCGGAAAGAACAAAAGCACCGTCGAGCAGATATGCTGCTCCATCGCATCGAAAGGGATTCCTACATCCAATCCAGGCCACGCCCAATTCTTCAGCAACACAGCCATGGCATTGTCCCAACCCAGAACAGGGGACCCCCAACCCATCTAGCAGGGGGAAACACAAAGACTGAGAGCGTCAGAGCCATGCGCACAGGACCTTCGTCTGCAGTAGAGCCAAATTGCAACGCGAGAGCTGATATGAGCTACAGACAGCAACTTCCTTAACAAATCCTTCTGAATAACGCAAAGAATGGCAACTCAGTCCAAGAACTATAACATCCTCAAGGAAACCAGAACCAGGGAAGCTCAACAGGCAGTAACCATGGCATGGAAGCCAAGCTAAAGTCAGATGCGAGAAACCCTAACAATCAAATTTCAAAACTGAAATTTGAAACGGAAAAGTGAAATTTGAAGAATGGTTACTGAAAGGAAGCCCAGAGAGTAGCCAGAGCTCCTCTCTGGAACATCCACAGCCGACGCAGCAAATAAGTGCAAACAGAGAAGACAGAGGTGCGATCCAGCGAGAGCATCGGAACCTCAAAGGAAGAAAGCAGAGGAGAAAGGAAGAGAGAGGACGCACGGCTTCGAACCTTTTTTTTTTGTAAGTAAGTATTTTGGATTAATGGGAGAAAAAATTACAAAATAAATATTTTATCTCCAAGTATTTGACTTGGATTAAAACATAAACGCTAGGGCATACCCCGAGCAAACGGTACATTAAAAATAAAAAGCCTCTAGGAGGACAACGTTCGACAGAAAAGACAAAATATGCCATTTCATCATAAAAATATGAAATAGAGATCAGCACTGGGAGCACTAAACAGAACCAGGCAATGAAACAGCAGCTAAGTCCCCTCCAAATCCCCTTCACACCCTATTAGCAAGGCAGGGGCATCTTCCACCCCTCGTAATGCAGAACCAAAAAGAGGATGCATAAATCATTAGCAGGAGCAGCACAGTCTAACAGAGAGAAAACAGCCAGGATGAATTCAGGAGCCATGACCCAACAGCAACCAAAATTACATCAGTAACTCTCCCTGCGTAAACCAGAGTCAGCAATGCGCCAGCCACAGCCAGCCTCCAAAAGCCAAAATCAGCCTTACTAGGGTCTTCACCCAGCAACCTACAACACTGAATCTGCTCCATCAAGGCTCCAGCAGCAGATAGTCAGTCGGGATGCATCTCGGACGGCTCAGACAGAAGCAGCCCATCACCCAACAGTAGCAGCAGATGCAATGACAGGGCAGGAACAGCGCCAACTACGGCAGCAAAAACACCTGGGCAGTCCTCCACATTCCAGCATAGTAGAACCAAAGGATGATTTCAGCAGATCAGGTACAAAGGCAACAACCGGATCAACCAGACCAGCACCTCATACAACAAACGCTGCCTTCAACTCCAAGAGCAAAGCCCCACCAGCTTCCGCAAGAACCAAAGCGACCAAATTGGCATTCCAGCTTCAGCATCCATTGGCAGGAAAGGGCAAAAATAGCCCAACATGCTGCAGCCAAACTCAAGACTAAGTAGCAGTCACAGCAGTTGTCCAAAACAGTTCAGCCACCTCCAGCCAAAACCGCAACCAACCATGACTACTACTACAGCCCAGCAATTCGGCATACTGCAAAGTGGAGGTAATCACCTCACAACAGCAACCTATGACAGCTGCAAGAAACATCATGAGATCAGCTTTGATCAATAGCAGAAGATCATCAGCCGAAAATCCAACAAACCAGCATCAGCAACTACTGCAACCCAACCAAAACCGAGGGCTGACCAGCACCCTCTGTAAGTTAAACCAACCACGTACTAAACAAGCAACCAATCCGTCCAAAGCTTCAGATCCACGTAGACCTCAGGAGAGAACAAGATCAGCAACTCAGGAGCAGAACCATCCCCGCACAAGCAAACAATTTTTTTTTTTTGGTAAGTAAGAATTTTGGATTGATTGGAGAAAAAATTACAAATTCGATATTTTAACTCCAAGTATTTTGACTTGGGAGTAAAAACATAACCCGCTAGGGCATACCCCGAGCGATAAGTACAAATGGAGGTACATAACAGACCTCTAGGAGGCCAACGTTCTACAGAACCTATAGAAAATGAAAAGTATTACATCACAAAACAGCGGGTCCACCCCACTGAACCAAAAAAAAGGATCCAGGATAACAAGCATCCACATCCAGGTCATCCAATTCAGCATCGACTGATACATCGGCCAAGAGAAGTTTCTGCCGGCTCTGTACTGCTCCAGCAACAGAAATCCAGCCTCCAGCCAGGAAACCGACATCAGCTGCCTTCCAGCACACCACCCGGATGCTGCATCATACCATCATCAGATCCAGAGACTGGCCTCATAAGTCGCCAGCTCCAGCCAATCCTCCTCCAAGCATGCTAAAACCATGCCATCTGCAGCAGGAGCAACGTCCACCAGCAGATGGAAACAGCAACAAAAAAGGCACCAGCAATGAAGCAAATTGAAAGCATCAACCAAAAAGCAAGCCCATCCGAAGGTTGCAATACAGCAACACAACAGGTTCTGCATTCTGCAAAACTGCACCATAGAAGTACACTGCAGCCCAGCTCCAACGCGCAGTAGAATCAGCAATAAATCCAAAATTGACAGCAGGCAGTGCTACACAATCCGGTCAAAAGGATCAGCCATCAAGGAAACTGCATCCTTTGCAGTTAGACCACAGCTCGCATCAATAGCATTGTGAGTAATCACAAGAGGCAATAGTGACAGTGGTCTAGGGAGGCTTTACAGCACTTCCTACATCACCAGCTATTCTTCACTGCAAATTCAGAAACAATAAGCATCCAAATTTCCAATTTGTGGCCATAGGTACTTCTCGCAAATACCATCCAGCAGCATCATACCATCACACAAACTAGGCCATCGAGACTGCCAAATGCAATGGATCATCCCAATAAACATGAGCCCAATCCGCATCAGGAGCAACTTCAAGCCAAGGGCAAACCACTTCACTCCTCCAAGTACACTAGCAACATCTTCAGCATCCAACATCAGGAACGAAATTGAATGCAAATCAGCACTCCAGCTTGGCCAGAGATCCAGCAAATGCATACGCATGGACTAACATATGCCACAACCCAAGCCGTCTGCAGTAAGCAGAACAGCAACACAGGAGAGAAAACCAACAGAAAGAAATTTTCACAGCTACAGACAAAGCCGGAATAAATTGCATCCCAAGCAAATTGTTGCACAGCAACAACTGCAAATACTGGCTGTAGAAGCCAGACAAAAGCAGACCCGAAGGACTGCAACAGAAGCTCACCAAAGTAAAGCAGCAAGCAGACCAGCACCATATGAATTTCGGCAGCACCAATTCTTTCAAGCTAAGACAGCATCCCACAACTGGCCGTGGTCATCAGACCATAGCAGTCCAAAGGACTGCTACTCACTCTGTAACCCAAAAGGTTACCAATAAGCAAAGCTTCAATGCGGCAACCAGAGCCCCACCGCAGCCGAAGGATCGCAGACAACCCGAGGAACTAAGGCCAGCTCTTCAGACCAACACCAAATATCACCGAACTAGCACGACAGAGAACCCCAATCCGTCCACCAGACGGGCGACACTCAGGCAGAGGCGCAACAGAGCCAGGACAACAGGCCTAAGGAAGCGGCAGATCCAACGCGCAACGAGAGAGCCGACGGAAGCTCCATATATCAGCTCCACAGACAAACCGAAGCATGGCCCAATCATCCACAAAGACGAGTGAACCGAATGGAGCCAAGATCGAGACCGGAGCCTACAACCCCATTAGAATGGGGAAACCGAATCGAGGACTCGACCCTAGGCTTGCACCGAGGAAATGAGGAATCGGTCTTGTGAGAGAAATAAGACCTCAAAGGCCTGCAACCACGCCTGAATCAGCAGAAAACAATCTCACAGCAGCGGCCGAAAGTTCAACGAACCCCGACACTTTAGAACTGAGGTCCAGAAACATGAAGGAATCAAGAATCGGGAACCATTAATCGACCGGGCTGAGCAACTAGGAGGCCGACCGAGGTCGGCTCCGGCGCCGCCCGGCCAGAGGAGGGTCACCGGAGGGGCCGGCCGAGAGGGCCGAGCGCCAGCAGTGGGCAGTTCAAAATTCAAAAACGAATTTTGAAATTGAAGAGAGAAGCGAGAGCTTCTCTCTCTACAGTTTGATGCTAATGCTTTGATCGCACAAGCAAACAATGCTTGGACCATAGCAACGCATCAGCAACGAACATTCTTCAGCTTTCCAAATCAACATGAGGACGAACGGATCAGCTCAGCAAACCCCCCTACAAACAGGGTGTTCGACGCCTGATCCAACAGATCACTTGCAATCAGACAAGTCTAAGGCCAATTCGTCTGCACCTTAGCCAAAAAGTCCCAGGCCAGATTGCACGGGTAACCCGTACCGTCCAACTGGACGGAACACAAAGGCAAAGGCTCAACGAATCCAGAGCACAGGACCCATCAGATTGGCAAAGCAGCCAAAGTCAGCACAGACCAGTGAAACCACATCAGAAGGAAAACCATCGACCAAACAAGACCATGGTTAGCACTTCAGCACCGCAGCCAAGAAATCCCTAACCAGAGTTGCACGGGCGCCCTCCATCCCATCCAACAGGAAGGAAACATGAAGGCAATGGGCTTCAGCGCCAGAGCACAGGGCAAACGTCAGCGACAGTGCAACGAGCAGCACTAGAGCAAAATCTACGAATAGCAACACTGGAAACCATAGGACTCAACATCCATCTGAGACCGGGCAGCATCCATAGCCGATCTTCCGAAAGGAAACCGGAATAGGGACTCTCATCACCATCGCCTTCGAGCAGGCGTCGCAAGTTCAGAGACGCCGCTCAGATTTGAGAATCTAGAGAGAAGAGAGAGGATCTCTCTCTAGAGGGAGGAGTCGGAACCAGGAACGGACCGGGGCGAATCAGCCAGGAGACCGGCCGAGGCCAGCCACAATCGGAGACTCAAAATCAGAGGTCGACGAAGACAGATCTGAGCAGCGAAGAGGTGGAGTGGTGGAGTCGGAACCCAGGAGGGAACCGGGCGAAGCACCAGGAGACCGGCCGTGACTGGCTCCGGCGCCGCCCGGCAGAGGCAGAAGCCTGGAACGCCGCTGAAGACGAAGACAAATTTCAAAATGAAATTTGAAAAGAGGAGAGAAGTGAGAGCTTCTCTCTCTTGCGCCAGAAACTCGCAGGGCTTCGAACCGGGAGACATCACCAAACCCTGAGAGGGCTCAGTGTCGCCGCGGACAGTTCTGAGAACCGGATCCGACGGGAATAAGGGTCGGCTACGGGGATGGGCCATGGGAAGCAGCCAGGAGACCGGCCAAGGCCGGCTCCGGCGCCACCCGGCAGAGAAGGCTCGAAGAAGCCGCAGAAGACGAATTCAAAATTCAAAAAGAAATTTGAAAAGGTAGAGAGAAGCGGGAGCTTCTCTCTCTTCTCCCGATCAGGCAAACACCGGCATCGAGCCTTCAGCAGAAAGCCCAACCTCTGGGAGGGAATCCACCAAGGGTGAAAGAGTAGAACACTCCGAATACCTCACCGAATCAATAATGGCCCCTTCAGGGGCACAAGAGACAGGCGAGGTAGGCGAAGGGGACCGGGAGTTCAGGACGACATCCGGATTTAAAGAATCGGGGAGGAAGGAGGGAGGGATGGGGGATGCAGAGAGGGCCCCAAAATCAGCGCTACGGCAGCACCTCGGAAGGCTACGGCATTTGACGGCAGCATTTTTTTTTTTGGTAAGTAAGTGATTTGGATTAATGGGAGAAAAAATTTACATGTAATGATTTATCTCCAAGTGTTATTCCGACTTGGGGATAAACCATAATCGCTAGGCATGCCCTCGAGCACTTTGATACAACGGATTAAACCAACAAAAAACAAAAATTAGTATTCATGCTGCTGCTTTCCAGCACCATATCAGTAGGAAAATGGCATAAACCATTCTCACAGCTTCAACGGGACCTTCTGCACACCAACAGCAGCAATGCTACAACCGGGAAGAGGCAGCCCGAAGGAGAAAGCATACCGGCAAACCGGCAAAATTAGAAGGCTTGCCACTTCAGCAGGAGACCACCCAAACGCGCCTTTTTTTTTTGGTAAGTAAGTGATTTGGATTTATGGGAGAAAAAATTTACAAGTAAGGATTTATTACCAAGTGTTTTTCCGACTTGGGGATAAACCAAAAAAGCTAGGGCATGCCCCGAGCACTTTGATACAACCGATGAAACCAACTAAAAGACAAAATTGCTGGTATTCATACAACACAAGCGAATCACTCAAAAGCAATTCCTAGACAAAAATAAACTGCCAATCCCAGGCAAAGTCCAAAACACCAGCAACAGGGTATAGCCAGCAGCCAACCTCCACGGCTAATTAGCACATTCAGATCCGGGAGTAACAGCAGCCGTATCCCTTCGAACAAGGCCAGCAGACGCATCATCATCAAATGGAAATGATGAAGCCAGCAACCAGCAGATCTGAATCAGCCGATCTACATTTCCAAAAATTGCAGCACAATTACATCAGCAGTAGGACCAGCTGAAGATCAAAATAAACCAAGATCAGCAGGTGAAAAAGAGAACTGTCCACAGCTGCACCGCAGAGCAGAACAGTAATCAAAAACTCTAGGAGCTGCGTCCAACCAGGGACCCAGCACCTTTTTTTTGGTAAGTAATTAATTGTATTAAATTTAAAGAAAATGTACAAAGAGCTATGTTCTTAACCAGGGGGACCTAGCACCAGATTAGAGGAACTGCACCATTCTGTACAGTCCTCCATACGAAGGAGATATTCCAACCAATTACATTCCATGAAAAGCAGAGGACATTCCATGCTAATTTACATCAGCAGCTGCCATTTTCAATCCTGCAATTGGAAAACCGCCCCAATCCACCATCGACAGCTACGGGTGATTCAGGCAAAAAAACCATGGGCAGCATGGATCAAGAGGATGCAGACCGGTCAACTCAAAATTAAGCATCACAACCCACATCCCATCATCAATGCCAGCCCAAACCAATAAAGCAGCCTCTAGACCACAACCGAAACCGGCTAACCAAGCATCTGCTTCAATAAATCACAGCCAAAATTCAAGAGACAGCATAGCAGCTGGTATTAAGAAGTACCACAGCTCCTCCCAGCTATAAATTTCTTTCTGGTAGAACTACTGCACCAGCACTACAAAACATAGCATGCCTCAGGAGCAAAACAAAGACCAACAGGCCTATCCAAATCGCACCAGTATGCAACAACACAATCAGGACAGCCCGCCACAATCCATCAATGCAGAACCAAAGCCTGAGTTCAGCAGAGAATGTACATAGGCAACATCCGGACCAACCAAACCAACAAATTTGGCAATCCAGCAACAGCAACCAATAGCAGGAAAGGGCGCAATTTAGCCCAATATGCTGTACTTAGAAGCAGCCACAGCAGTTGACAACCAATCTAATCTCCCCAAGGGGGCGACATGTGGAAGGATCTTCACCGCAGTAGAAAGTCACTAGCGACCGTAACAAGTCCACTGCCAGCTCCTCATACCATAGCCAGAAGGCCCCAAGCCAGCACTAGACGGGTAACCCCCAACGCGTCCAAAGGGGAGGAAGCACATAGGCTAAGGATCCTCAAAGCCATCAACGCTGGACAGATTACAGTGCCAGAACCAGAAAGGCAGCAACAGAAAAATTCAACGAACTTCAAATAAGTGCATTCTGCCAAATGGATGCAGCAACAATGCTCGCAAACATAAGAGGCGAAAAAGGCACAACTAGCAGACTTCAGACAGCAGCCCTGTGAGAATTCAGCAAACCGAATCTCAAAGCGACATCCCAATCCGAAGCCCGCAAAACAGAAGGATATCACCACAACAGGAGGGACAGTAGCAACCAGCCAGGTCCTCAGCCAGCTCTTCAGTACCCCTGCCTAATAGAACCAATCCAGAGCTGCACGGGGACCCCCAACCCATACAACAGGAGCGGACTCACAGGTAGCGGAACATCAGAGTCGGCAGCAGAGACATTCGACTGTGCCATGTCCATCGAGCAGCACGAGAGCCAACAAATGCTACAGACAACAACAAAATCGAACAGGCAAGAAGCACTGAAAACCCAGCCATTCCTTAGCGCGCAGCCAAGGGGAGACCTGAGAAAAGGATAGAGATAGTCCAGAGCGAGCTATCGAGCCTCAGAGGAGACGTTCGTAACGGCCAGAGGAGGGGGCTTCAAACTGAGTTCATAGCCACTGACGAAGCCCCAGAGTGAGCCGATGAAACCAGATCTAGGATCCGAGAAGGAAGAAAGCAGGAGGCGGAAGACGGGATACAACCGAGCGGAGCTACCAGGAGACCAGCCGTGGCCGGCTCCGGCGCCGCCCAGCCAGAGGAGAAGCGCCGCTGAAAACGCGTTCGAGGAGCGCCGGCAGAATCGACTTTCAAATTTTGAAAATCAAATTCTAGAGAGAAGGAGGAGAACTTCTCTCTAGACGTGGTACCCGTGGAAGTTTCCACCCAAACGTGCCATCAAACCGGCCATGAAGGAAGCCAAAACCGATCTAGCCAAATCAACAAATGGAGCTGAAATCCAAACCGGGACAATAGAGAGCAGAAACTGGATTGCTCATTCCACGTCAGCATTTCGGATTCCATTCCGGCAAATAAGCCAGTGTAAACCGGCTTTGCACAAGCGAGAGAACGAATCCCATTTCGGCATATAAGCCTATACAAACCAAATAAAGATATCCAGCAAAATCTCTAACAAGACCCAGTTGCTTTCCATCTGCAAGCCTGAACAGAATCTAAACTTCAATCAAGATGTTGCCAGCAATCAACAGATCTGTCACTTACTTACCAAAAAAAAAAAAGCAATCAGCAGATCTGCATCATCACAAGCAGCACACCCACCAACCTCAGGAGCAACCTCCCTCTATCAACAGCAGGGAACCAAAACATCAAACGCAGCAGAGACTCTGGGATTCACGGTCCTCCAGAGGGAACCCTCAGCTTCAGCAAAAAAAAACAAGGTTAACCCTTGCACTCCAAATGAGCCAACAACCTCATCAACACTCCTCGATATATTACAGTATTGATCAATAAACCAGACCAAAATCAGACAGTCCAGCACTACAACCAATCCAACTAATGAGATCCCTTCAGGAACTCAAGATTTATTTACAGGTTGGTTGCAGACCAAACAAATCAAAACCCCCCAGTAAAACCAAGGAGTGGACCATGGACGAGGTACATCACAAAACAAAACCCACTCCTGAACCAACCTTCATCAGCACCAAAGTATTAGGCAGCTGCATCAAGGCCCAGGCCCAACACTAGCTAAAATATCAAACAGGCTGGGAATCATCTGCAGAGACCAAGCTGCCGAATCAACAGAAGCTGATACTTTAGGCAAATGCAGATCAGCCACAAAGTGCATTACACTCAAGAATCCAAAATGACCGAAAAACTGCAGGGGCAAAGAGCCCAGAGGTGGCAATAATTACACCAATAACCATCCCGCAGCATCCGAGTTAACTGCATCAGCAGTAGTAGCAACCACCAGCAACGAATACTCCATGCCATATATAGATTACACCTCAGTCCAGGATACAAGTCCACAAAGCTACCAGCACAGGGACCAACTGAACAGCAACAGATTCTAATATAGAATTCCACAGGCAGCAAGGCAATAATCAAATATGCAAAGTCCACTAGTATCGGTTCCTTTAGCAGCCGCAAGATCATGAATTATCTCGGTCCATAGAAAAGGCACAGCATTACTTCAGCTGCAACAAGTCCAGCAGTAGAAGCTCCAGCCAATGCAGCGATCCATCAGCAAATGCGAAGGAGGGAGCTAATAGAAATTTTAGAGGCCCACCACAAGGCCATCCAGATCGCTGAAATGACCTGATGGAAAGACCGAGTTCCATTTCAGCAAGACTTTAAGAGCATCTAATAGAAACAACTTCCTATCATGAGATAAGCAGTCTATGTGGGGCTTAGAGGAAGTGGCACACATTAATAAACGGAGGCCTTCAAAATAAGTACTCGGGGGACACTTCATATAATCCACCGCCATTGGGAAAGAAGATCTGAAGATATTCTTTGTATCTTCGGACACATCAGACCAACATGAATTAATAAAATCGAACAAAACACCTCGTTGGTCCTTGGTGATGGAGTTGAAGAAAGATTGAAGAATCATTCTCTCCAAGTAAGCATCGGAGGGCATAATGCATAGGGTCATTGGCTATAACCTCAGCAGTCCACTCCTCAGAAGACTGAGAATTAACATCATCATTCTCACCTGCCATATTTTCATCGGCAATAAATCCGGACACCTCAACAGGGGACGCAACAGGGATTGAATTGGAAGGGGGGTAACTAGTATCCACTACTGAGTCAGGACAACTCACTAGAGGGCAAGTCTGGTCTTTATGCTGAACCTGAAGATATAGATCAAGACCATCAGTCCCAGAAGGAGAAACAGGGGAAGGGGTCTCCCCCAAATCAGTCTGCTTAGCAAGGGTAGATGGGGATAGCTGGGCTGAATTGGTTGACCAAACCGATTCCAGAGCCTTTGGAGAATTTCCAAGGGCAGCATATCGATCTTCATCAGAGAGATTTGTGTCCAATCTTACAACTTCAGCAGGTGATAAAGGTGGCAATAAGGAGCTAGCACTCTCATTCCCAAAAGAGAAGCAATCAGTCTCTTCCTTCAAGTTAGAAACATCCAAAGTGCTCTCAGAGCAGGCCTCACTGAGGGGATCAGGGAGTCGAGGAGGCCCCGATGGAATCAGGGGATCATTCACCTTACAGGATTCCAAATCAGCTGGCAATTGATCAGGTGGGCTAGCCTGAACAGACGTCCCTTGGGCAGGAGGGGCAAATTTGGAGGAATCAGGCTGTAAACTGGCATTCTTAGACCGACATTTAGCTACAGCATGGCCAATTAGATGGCAGCGACCGCATCGAGTCGGTTTACACGCATATTCCACCTTCACCTTCAGAATAGATTCGGAACCAAGATCAGGTCTGATGGCAATGCATTCAGGGAAAGGGCCATCTACTCCAACCTCCACGCAAATCTTTGCAAAGGAGACATTTTCTATTCGAGCGGTTCTGGGATTAAGGAGCAGAGGGACTCCAATGGTACTTGTAATCCAACTAAGCCCGGCTTGAGTCCAGAACTGAATCGGAATATTGCTCAGTTTAATCCAGATGGGAAAACGCATATGCTCTACCTTCGTCAACACCATTCCTGGCGTCCACCGCTTGAGGAAGATAGCTTTCCCAGAGAATACCCAAGAACCAGCGTGAAGGCATTTGTCCATCAACTCCAAGGATGAGAAACGAAAGAAAAAGAAACCGGCGTCATTCCCAGCTATGTGCTTTATGCCGAATCAGGCCCATAATTTTCTAGCTATGGCTTTTTTTTTTTTTGGTAAGTGATTTGGATTAATGGGAGAAAAAAGTTTACAAATAATGGTTTATTACCAAGTGTTTTTCCGACTTGGGGATAACCATAAGCTCTAGGGCATGCCCCGAGCAAATAGAAACTATGGATGAAACCAACAGAGAAACAAAATTGCTGGTAATCATTCAATACAATCTAAACTCTCCAACATCAGTAGAGCAATTCCTAAACAAAACATGCCAATCCAAGGGTAATACCAAAATTGGTAACAGGTAGATTTAGAGAAATTTCTAAATGCACCAGCTGTAAACTGGACAGCAAATTGAAGCAGGCAAGCAAACCAGCATCTGCACACTCATCCCATGGGAATATTAGCACACCATCTGCAGCAAGGCTGCATCTGTAGCCAATTCAACATCAGCCTTCCAAAATTTGCCGCTCACCCTGCTTTATACTTCAGGGGCAGCAAAATAGGCAGAACCACCAGCTTCATACCAGCTGCACACCAGCTGCACACCAACCAATCCGGCATCACAATGCAGGAGCACAGCATATTAGCCACTTCGGCCTCAAGTCCAAACCAGCAACCTCGAGTCCAACTCGGCATATGAGCAACAAAGTCAAACCGGCATGAAGAGCGGCAATTGAAATCGGCCACAAGTTGGCAAATGAAATCCGTAATTGAAATCGGCAGTTAAAATCGGCCACAGTAAAGCCAAACCTTTTTTTTTTGGTAAGTAAGTGTGTATTTTGGATTAAAGGGAGAAAAGAAATTTACAAAACCTATGTTATAACTCCAAGTTTTTTGACTTAGAGTTAGAACATAAAAAGTTAGGGCATACCTCGAGCAATTAGTACATCATAGAATATCTCAAAAAAACCTCTAAGAGGAACAATCTAAAAGACCGTAAATGAACAGAGTCATTAAACATAAGCAAGAACTAAATGCACCCCTAGAATTCCAGCAGTTGGAAGCAACACAACACCACTCCAGCGCCAGCAAGAAATCAAGCAGTAGCTGCACATTCCAGGGGCTCCCATCAGACAGGGACCTAGAATTTCAGCCATTCCACCTTTACGCAGGCCAAGTAAGCACCAGCATATGGCACCAGCAGCAAAAGAGGCATCCAGCCATTCGCAGCATCCACCATCATCAGCCGGCCTCATCAGCAACCTACCGTCAGAAGCATTGTATCCAAGATACCAGCTGCATCAAAGACTCCATTCCAGATACACATCCATACAGCAATGGAGACTAAAATCCCAGGTGAAAGCATAGGCTCTGGCCTACGACACCAGGGACAAAGACCAACAGGAGCTACTGATCAACAGCATCAGGGACAAACAAAATCCATCAGCACAAGTACAGCTGATGGAAGATGCAGCCCACAACACCAGCACCATGCCAGTAGTTTCCTCACTTCAGGCATCAGCAAGCAGGAGGAAACCCCCTCCTCAGAAGGATCATTTGCAACCAATAATGCCACGCCAGCTTAACAAAACATCAGCCAAAAAAGTCCTAACCCATTGCACAGGCTCCCCCAAACCAATCAATAGGAAGAAACAGAATGCCTGAGCCTCATCAAAACCAGCAACGTCAAACAAATGCCACCAGCCTTCAACATCTTCATTGACAGGCAGATGAAGGCACCTTCATACTGCAGTCAAGAAACACCTAGAAGCAGGGCGTGGGCAAGGCCAGCACCAGCAAAAGCAGCTTGCAAAAAATGCAGACATAATCACCAGGATATCAAATTGACTCCCAAATCTTAAACCGCGCTAGACCATTGGAAGCAGCTTCAAAGCATAGTAGCGAATCTTATATCAATTACAGCTCCCGCATACTAGCAGCATCAGCAAAAGCAGATGACATCAGAGCTCAATCAGCCAATCAAGGCCTGGGCCATCTCATCATCACCACACCCAAAATCCCCAAGCCAGTTGCACGGTACCCCCCATACCTCCCACCTGGAAGGAGACATAGGCAGAGCAACACCAGAGTTAGCAAACCAGGAACCGTCTGATTGAAGGAGCAATGAATACCATCACAAGATAGGCCGAAGAGTCACCAACCGCAGCATCATCCCATCGACCGCACAAAGATGGACGAATTAAGTCCAGTCAGCATAAAACCGGAGGAGCAAAATGGCAGAAGTAGACCAACCACCAAAACATTCACAGCATCAGAAGGGTTACCAGCATCAAACCAGGCCACTCCCAGCTCTTCGTCAATCCAGCATATAAAACCCAGTCCAGAGCAGAACAGGGCTCCCCACAACCCATCCTACAGGAAAGGACTCACAGGCAGAGATGCTTCAGAGACCGGGCACAGGACAGTTCGTCAGCGGCAAACCCAGCGAGCCGCATAATAGCTTAAGGTTCGGACAACTGCTCCCGAAAAGGAACGCAGCAGAAACCATAAGCACCAACCCATGGCTTCTACAGAGAAAACCAGGGACAGGGTTCTCAGCCTCGTCAGCTAGAGCATAGAGCGCATCCAATCCGGAGGAGAGCAGCCCTAAGTAACCGAGATTCAAGGATGAGTAGAGAAGAAAATCGAAAAGAGCCCCAGAGAGTAGGAGAAATCCAATCGGCACAAGCCTCGTCAGATGCGATTTTGGTACCAGCAGGGACCCCAGTCAGCTCGAGCCCGAAAAGCAACACTAGGGCACCGGGCAAGCGCCTCCATCCCAATCTGATTCAGCAAAAAGACGGTTTCACGGCTGCATCCGAGGATTCAGATGCCGCCGACGAAGCCAGAACAGAGGTCCAGAAAAGAGAATGTGGAGACGGGAACGGGAGACCACCGGGCAGAGCAACCAGGAGGCCGGCCATGGCCGGCTCCGACGCCGCCTGGCCAGAAGACTAGCGCCGAAGAAGACGTGTTCAAATTTCAAAAAGAAATTTGAACGAAGAGAGAAGTGAGTAATTGCAGTAATGCCAAACCATCCATGAGTCAGCATCGGCTATTGAATTCGGCATTTGAAGTCGGCCACAGTAAAGCCAAATCGGCCATAAGACAAAATCGGACATTGCAGCGCAAGTCCCAAATGGCATTTGACATTTCCTATCAGCAAGCCAAACCGGCCTCAAAGCCCATCAGGCCACCAAAAAAAAAAAACTCAACAGGATGAGAAAGCATTCCGGCAAACCGGCAAAATTAATAAGGCTGGCCACATCAGCAGGAGATCATCCCACCCGCACCAGTAAACCGTGCTGCAAAGCCAAACCAGCAATTTGCACGCAAGACCAAATCAGCAACCTCCATCCCAATCGGCAATAGAAATGCCAGGTCAAACCGGCCTCAAAGTCAAACCGGTGCACAAAACAGAATCGGTCCATGTGAATGATAGGACGCGAAATCGGCCTAGTACACATCAAAACCGGCTCCCTTGCACAAACAAAACGAAACCAGCAAACACACATGCCAATTCAGCAATTCAGAATCCATTCCGGAAAATAAGCCTGTGCAAACCGGCTTTGAACAAACGAGAGAACTGATTCCAATCCGGCAAACAGCAGATTACAGAGAGCTGCCACAGACCTGTAGCAGCCCAACAGCCCAACTCACCATGCCAGATCCAAAGACAAGGGTGAGAGCTATCGAAAGGCCAGAGGAGACAGCAGCTGCCATCAAACAGCATTCCGGATAGAATCCAGCAATCCGCAGCAACCCACAGAAGTTGCAACCAAACAAATCTCAAGAAATGGCAGCAAACTAAAGGATCCCCACCGCATCAGAAGGATCATTTGCATCCAAAAGGTCTACGGCCAGCTCATCAGTACCACGCCTAAAGCACCCAGCCAGAGTTACACGGTATCCCCCAAACCGTCCAACAGGAGGGAATACACAGCTAGAGAAACTTCAGGGCCAGCAAGCCAGACATTCAACTGCTCTAGATCCATCAAGCAACAGGAAAGCCGTCAGTTGCTACCGACATCGGATCCCAAAAACCAGATCCAGGAAGGCAAGACTGGCCAAAACTAGCCAGCAATGAAAGCCAAAGCTTTCACAAGGAACCCTGGAATAGGGATTCACAGCCCTAGCAGACAGAGCAAAGAAGCCCAACATCATCGAAGGCAAAAGACCCGAAAGAAAACCCATAGTGAAGCCAGAGTCTTCATCCCAATCTGAAACACCGAAAAGGAAATATCCTTTTTGAACAAAGAAAACGAGTTCAAATTTCAAAATGAAATTTGAAAAAGAGAGAAACTCTCGCTTCTCTCTCAAACGCCAAGCACCAAGGCAGGAGCACCTCCTTCAACAAGGGAGACCAGAACCCTAGATTATCGCATCTAAGGGTGGATCGAGAAGAAGAGAAAGGAAAACAGGGAGAGCTGTCATGCCCAAAGAGGGAAGAGGTGCACCAAGGCAGGAGCACCTCCTAGCTATGGCTTTGACAGCCAGGAAATGCGGGTGGGTGTCAAGAAAATGACCCACCAGAGTAAAACCCTATAAATCGAGGCCTTGTTCGACCACATCAGGAGGGGGAGAGATGGTTCCCGAGTCACCAATGGGGTTCTGGGGGGCGTAGTAAGACAGCTCACTTACCGGCCCAGCAAAATCCGTCTGGATGACCTTGTTCCAAGGAAGAGAAGCATCTGTGACACGCACGCTACTGGAATAGAGCTCCTTAGGCTTTGAACAAATCAAGAAGGAAGCGTCAGGAGCAGGGCGATGGGAATCGTCAGTCTTCTTTAGCTGAGGGAAAGGAAGAGAAATCCCTCCGATGGATTTTGAATCTGAGAATGACAGAGCAGGAGGAGATGGGGGAGAAGAGGAGGTCGAGTCCAGACGGGACCCTATCGGGGCCGACGACGGACCGGCCAAGGCCGGCGGCAACCAGTAAGAGCAGAACCATAGTCCACACGAATTTGAAATTCTAGAGAGAAGAGAGAGATTCTCTCTCTCTAGTCAGGCATTGGCATTTGACGGCAGCAAGTGGGGGAAATCGGGCTCGAATGGTGGAGAGGATGAGAGATGGGAACAGGCTGAGACTTCCGTCGCTTCTCTCTACTTTTCAAATTTCCTTTGGAAATTTGAACTCGTTTTCAGCAGAGCTCCTCCTCTGGCCGGGCGGCGCGGGAGTCGGCCACGGCCGGTCTCCTGGCTGCTCCACCAGGTTGCCTCCCAGTTTCTGTCTCCAGCTCTCTTCCTTTCCAGACCTCAGATCTGGCTTCGTCGGTATCCTCTGACGCTTCGACTGAGGCTGTGAGCTCGGTCCGAGACCCCCCACCATTGTCCGTTAAGAATGATTCCTCAGAAGCTTTGGCTTCTCTCTAGAGTGCCTTTCAAATTTCAAACCTGAAATTTGAGGCCTTCGTTTCTTGTCGCCGCCGGCAAGTTTTACGGTACTGTCAGTTTCTCCCACCCTCTTTGTGTCCGTAAAGGACGTCTCACGCTCGCTGTTGTGTTCTTCCTTGGTGTCTCTGATTGAGCTGTTGGCTCTTGCAAGTTGGCCCTTTTCTTCGACTGCCGTAGCGATTCCTGTCTTGGCGCCTGGTGCTCGGGACGGATCTGCTTGGGGTTTTTTTTGCAGAAGTCCTCACCCATCAGATGCAGTTGTTCCAGAGAGAAGCTTTGGATTTCTCTCTGGGTTTTCAATTTTCATTTTTCAATTTTCAAATTTCAAATTTCAAAATTCAAATTTGAAATTTGACATTCTGCGGGTTTCTCGCCTCCATGGATTTGGGCTGGGCTTCCGTGCCCCAGGCTGTTGTGGTTGTTGGGGCTGACTATCCCTGTTTCTGGCTCAGATGCGAAAACTTCGGATCTATTTTGGGTAGATCTACCATGCTCGCTTAGTTGCAGGTGGCTTGCTCTGCTGCTGTTTTCTCGATACATTGATGCTGTATGAGGTTGTTGCTCGTATTGCGCATCTGGCCTTGTTTTTATGGACGTGCCAGGGTGTCTATGTTATTGGATGGTTTCTTTGCCCGGAGGCCGATTTGGCTTTGCTGGCTGATTTGGGATGGAGACCGATTTGGCTTTGGGGCCAATTTGGATTTGATGAGCAAAAGCCGATTGTGAACTGAGGCCGAGTAGGAATGCTGTCTTGGCATGTCAATTGCCAATTTGGAATTCAGGTTGCTGATTGGGCATGAGGCCGGTTTGGCTTCGAGGCCAGTTTGGCGTTGCTGACATGGCAAGTCAAATGCTGTCTGGTCTTGCGATTCAGTTGCCAATTTTGATTTCCGGCCGGTTAACTCTTCTTTGGTAGATTTCAAAGCCGTATTCAATTGCCGATTTGTTTTGCCGACTTGTGGCTGATTTCAAGTGCAGTCTTAAGGCCAAGTTCAATTGCTGATCTCATTGCAGGTCTCGCGTTGCTGACCATTTTCCGAGTTGGATTTGAGGATGCCAATTTGGTATTGAGGTCGATGTGGCTCTGTGGCAGGTTAGTCTCTGCTGTTATGGCAGGCCAATGCCGATTTGCGCTTGAGGCCGGTTTGGCCTTGCCGAGCTGGACAAGTTGGCTTGAGGTTTGATTGAAGATGCTTTAGTAAAAGTCTTGCTTCTATTTTTGCATCGAAGGAAATCTCTCGGTTCTAGTTGCTGCCGCTACATCAATTCCTTGATAAATCGGCTGTTGGTAGCTAGTTGATGAACTTATCTTTAACCAAAATTAGAGAGAGAAGCTCTCGCTTCTCTCTATATTTCAAAATTCATTTTTGAATTTTGAATCTGCCCACCTTCTGCGGTTGAGCCCGCGTCCTCCTCCGACGCTCCTCCTCTGGCAGGCGGCGCCGGTGCCAGCCTTGGCCGGTCTCCTGGGTGCTCTGTCCGGCCGCTTGCCACCTTCCGACCCTAGCGTCTCCCTTCCGGACCCTTGCTCTGGACTCGCCGAGGTCCTTTGAGGTTTCGTCTTCGGATGAGTCCCCGTTTTATGCTGATTCAGGTTCCTGACGAAGCTCTTTCGGCCAAGATTCGATTGGGGTTTCTGCAGAAGCCAAGATCGCTTCTGATGCGTCTTTCTCCGTTTGGGTCTTTGCTTCTGCCTGGGCCTCTTCTAAGCCTAAGATGGCCGACGCTTATGTGCTGCTCGCTGGGATTGACGCTGTCGAATGCCCTGAGCCTGGTTTCTGAAGCCTCTCTGCTTGTTTGTTCCTTCCTGTAAGTTGGGTTGGGAGGAGCCTAGTTTGCTTTTGGCTGGAACTATAGGCTGGATGTCTTAGAACTGGGAGGGTCTTTGTTTGGTCGCTGAAATTCCTTGCTGGCAAAATTTTGAGTGTGCGGTTCGCTGCAATGCTCGTTCTGCAATGCTTGCTCAGATGATTGGGCACCTTTGCTGATTTGGCTGGCAGTTGGGTCGGTTCTGGCTAGCTCTGCTTCTGCTGTTATTTTTGGGTCCTGAGTTTACATCCTATCTTGACACTGCTGAGCACGACCTGTGCTCTTGCTGTTATGTTGTTGCATTTGATGCAACAGATTTGCTGTTATGGACGGCTGTCGGGTTGGTATTTTGCTGGCTCTCTGGCTGCTGTTGTAATGGTGTTACCTCTATCCTGCTCTTGTTTTATCCTGTAATAGCAAATCTACCGGTTGTGCAATACCGGTTTGCACTGGCTTACAGGCCGGATTGGAATACAATCTCTCTTTTGTGCAAAGCCGGTTTGCACTGGCTTAAATGCCGGAATGGGATTCGTATTGCTGACGTGGAATGTGAGCATTCCGTTGCTGCTCTCTATTGCTCCCGGTATGGTCTTCAACCCCAGTCTGAAGCGGATTGGAGCTTCTTTTGTGTTCATAGTATGGCGACGCCCTGTTTGGTCTTGCTGGTCTGGTTTCTCTGGTGGCCAGAAATTTCCAATTGCTGTGTGCGTTTCGCTCGTGGTTATACTGCTGAATTCGCAGGAAGCTGTGAGCTGATTTTGCTGTTGCCGGTACGCTGGCACTGTAATACTGATGGTGGTTGATGTCTCATTGCTGGCTTCAAGATGCGGTGCGGGCTTTTGCCGGATTGCGCATTGTGTCCGGATTGGTAAATGATCCGGTTTGTACAGGCTTATATGCCGGTTTGCAATCTGAAAGGCTGTCGTGGATTTTGAGCATTCCAGTTTCTTCACTCTAGCGCTCCCGGTTTGGATTTTAGCTCCAACTGCTGATGTGGTAGGCTGACGATTTGGCCAATGCTCCTGCTATTTTTGGACTCAGCTGGCCGATTCTCTTGGGCATTTCATGAGGCCGGATTGGATTGCCAGCTGTCTCTTGCTGTAGCAGAATATCATGCTGTTGGCATTTTGAATGCCATGTTTTTTTTTTGGTAAGTAAGTATTTTGGATTAATAGGGAGAAAAAATTACAGAATCTATGTTTTATCTCCAGGTGATTTGACTTGAAGATAAAACATAAACGCTAGGGCATGCCCCGAGCAAGAGATACAACAGAACATGTCCAAGAATTCTGAGAGGGAACAAAATACAGACACCACTGAACACAAAAACAGGCACAAAACAGCCCAACCAAACAAAAATCATCACAAGCCAAAAGGAGCCGAAAGAAGACGCTAATATAAGCGCCAGGCCATCAACACCCCATTCCAGCGTTTCGCAGCTTGACCGGAGTGCCATTTTCAGCGCCTCAAGGCCTTCGGCTCAGATGCAAAGAACAGAGAGAAAAAAAAAACCAGTAGCAACCGAGACCCGCGAATCCAACAGGGGAGCTGGACAGCCAAGAAGCAACCGTAGTGCAGGAAATAGACAGCTCTAGATTCAGAGACACGCACGGCCGAAGTGGATCAATGCCTCCAACAAGTCACGCCAGATTGCTACAGCAGACAGAAAGCAACAAAACCGGGCGGCAGCATGGATTTACCAATATACCAGCCAAAGAACATGGTTTAAAAGCTACAGCCAATTGCTTCAGCAATTGAACAGCCAGAAACACCAACAGCGGGGAAATGTATGATGCCAGCAACCATGAACAACAGCCCAGGCCAACCATCCGACCAGTCCCGATCACAAGCCCAGTAAAAACCAGCAATTCGTAGCCAGTCAGCATCAGCATATTCAGCGCCTCTACGACACTGCTTCAATTTCAGCATCAGCCTCCAGGCATACCAAGAGCTGCCAAGCAGCATCTACAGAGCTCACCCAGGAGCATCCCAATTTAATAGGCAGACTCATCATTCTTCAACGACCGAAGCAGGCATTCTTAATTTTGAGACCATCTAATATCAGCAGCCACTTGAAAACGTGTCCAGGACCATCTGCACAGCCCAATCCAGCGAGACCGAGACCCGCCTCAAAAATACAGAGCCCCCAACCGAGAAATGGCAGCATCAGCAACCAATTACCTGCCACAGCTTGATAGGATAGACATACTATCTGAACATGATATTACATCCTAAACGTCCACTTCATCAAGCCCTCCAAATCAGCAAATCAAGCCCCAGCAACAGCAACATATTCAATATCCTCCATCGATAAGATGACAGGAAGGAAGGACCAAACCATAACCTCGCCAGACTCAATCTCAGGAAGCCGAACAGAGAGTGCAAATATAGCAGCAACTCGTGGCAACACCATCTAACCCCCACAAGCCCGTTGCCAAACCCGAACAGCATCAGGAGGACCAGACTTGCAACTGAACGCAAGTCTACTCCTACTGCCCAACCCAGCAAGTCAGGACAAGCAATTGACATCAGCATTTAACTACTAAGAGTGCACCAGCAGATCACTTTGGCAGCTTATGGACAAATGAAAAGAATAAGGGCATCATAGACCCAAACAACGAGTATCTCACACAATTCATCACAGCAAAAACCCGGAACAGCTTCCTACACTACACACACGCCTCATTACAGCAAAAGCCAACTAACAATTCTCAGCAAATCAGGTTCAATCCGGCAGAAACATCAACCACCAACCCATGCCAACCCAAAAACCCCAATAGCGTATATTTCAGACAGGGTTAGCACCAGCCAACATCATCCAATGGAGAAGTTGCCCCAGCCTCAAACAGGCACACCAAAAGGGAATAAATATGGGCGCCAAAAATTATATATATATATATTTTTTTGGGGTGGGGAGGGAGAATGAGGAACCAGTTACAAAGGGAGAAATACAAGAAGGGATAAACCACTGACCAATAGCACCAGTAGTAACCAAAACAACCACAGCCGACGGGCAAGGCATCATCTGATACAGCAAGACAACGCCCAAGGAATTATAAAATTTTTCACTTCTACTACTACAATCAGCTACCAAATTTCTCTCTTTTTTTTTTTTATAAACCCCAACGCATCCGGAATGACCTAGAGCCATCCCTGTCAGACACCGAGATGGTCATAAGTTTAAGCCTCACTCCATTGACCACCGAAGCGGAGAGCTGGGAGGAGTCTTGGGGAGGAGATTTCTGGAAAATTCGATGATTGCGTTCCATCCATAAGAAGTAGACAGTGGCGGCTAAAGATAATCATTTAGAGACAGCCTGAAGACTTTTCCCTTTCCACAAAGAAGAGGTCCAAAGAATATTTTGATACCACTCAGGATGGGGCCAATGAATACCTGAGTGCTTTTGAACTTTAGTCCAAACAACTTTCGAATAAGGGCAGGAGAAAAATAGATGCTCAAGGTCTTCATCTCCTATGTTGCAAAGAATGCATTTGGGTGAGAGATTAGGTTAATAATGAAGGCGATCGATGGTATTCAGTCTCCCCTTAATAGCGAGCCAAAGGGTAAATGCATGAGAAGGAATATGTGAAGGCCCCCAGACCAATTGAGCCCAGATAACCCGCGGTTTTGGAGGATGGATGAGATAATAGGCCGACTTAGATGAGAAACTGCCATTTACATTCCCAGACCATCTCAGAGAGTCTTTTCGATAATTACAGGGAGGTTTAGAAGGCATATTCATGGCGAGGTGGAAGATCTCAGTGTCAAAATGGTTAAGCCAATCCCATCTGTTATCCCTAATAATAGCATCAACCTTAACATCCCAGTGCAGACCCGAGACAAGGCGAGTACGGTCAGTGCTCACTTCACTCAGGGGGCCAAGGGGGTGCCAGTTATCGTGCCAAAGGAAAGTATCAGCCCCATTCCCAATGTCCACTCTTGAGTATGTTCTCATGAAGGGCCTCAATTTCATTAATTTTCGCCAGCTCCAGGGGGCTGCAGCCGGGACTTTAATGGTCCAAATGCACCGGTCTTTAAGTCTATATTTATAGATCCAAGAACACCATGCTGAATTCGGGTCTTTTGTTAGGAGACGCCAGAGAAGCTTGCAGATAAGAGCCTTGTTCTGATCCATCAGGTTCTTGATTCCCAGCCCCCCTTCAGACTTGGGGTAACAAATATCGTCCCATGCCACTTTAGCATTAAATTTGCCATCAGGCGCACCATTCCACAAGAAACGGCGTAAAATACCATCGATTGCTTTGAGAATGGTCTTGGGGAGAATAAAGAGAGAAGCCCAATAAAGGTGGATAGATGAAAGGATAGAGGCAATGAGTTGAAGACGACCACCAAATGAGAGCCATCTATTTCTCCAAGAAGAAATCCTCTTGGTGATTCTCTCGGTGAGCGACTTACAGTCAGAGACCGAGAGCCTAGAGGTAATCAAGGGGACCCCCAGGTATCTGATGGGGAGTTTGCCCACTTTAAAACCCATAATAGCAGCAATCTCCTGGTGAAGAGAAGCATCTTTTGAACAAATGAATAACTCACTTTTATTCGGGTTGGCAGAGAGGCCAGATATAGTGTGGAATTCTTCAAGGCAGTCCCTGAGAATCCGACAGGACTGGGTATCAGCATGTGAGAATAGAAGGAGGTCGTCGGCAAAGGCAAGCATAACAATTTGAGATTCAGCACATTTCCAGTGAAATTTGAAATTGTTATCCCGTCTTGCCTTGACCTCAATAATGCCATTAAGGATTTCCATCACCAAGACAAATAGATAGGGGGACAGCGGATCTCCTTGGCGAAGACCCTTGCCTCCAGAGAAAAAACCCACAACTTCCCCATTGATATTGAGAGAGTACATCGGAGTGGTGACACATTGGCCAATCCAATTGACCATTTGGGGAGGGAACTTCATGAGGGTCAACAGATTGAGGATAAAATCCCAATAGACAGAATCATATGCCTTCATGAGGTCGACCTTCATAGTACATCTAGGCGGGTCAAGGCCAAGGTGATACCTATGCAGGAGCTCCTGAGCTAAAAGGATGTTATCACTAATCTTACGACCCGCCACAAAAGCCGTTTGGCAACGATCAACCAAGAAAGGCAAGACTACCTTGATTCTGTTAGCAAGAATTTTGGAAATTACCTTGTAAATGACATTGCAACATGATATCGGGCGATAATCAGAGATCGTGCGCGGGGACTGAACCTTAGGGATAAGGCTAATCAGCGTGGTATTCAACTGTTTGAGGAGCTTTCCATGATTAAAGAAATCTTGGATAGCTTCAGAAACAGTATGACCGGTGATCTCCCACGAATCCTTAAAGAATTTAGAGGTAAAGCCATCAGGACCGGGGGCTCTGTCGTCCCCGATAGAGAAAATCGCCGAACGAATTTCCTCCTCACTGACCGGCCGGATAAGGGGACCAGTTAATGAATCAGGAATGGTATGCCGAATGTAGGGACGAAGGCGAGATGTCGTCGCCGTCCCATGGGATTGCCCAGACCTAAGAATCTTTTTGAAGTGACCCTCAATGAGGTTATGAAGATCCTTCATCCCTGTGGTTGGGTTGCCCGATTCATCAAGGAGGGAAGTGATCCGGTTTCGATTATAGTTCCCAGTCACAGTCTTAAAAAAGAAATTAGTGCATTGGTCACCCTCCTTAAGCCATTTAATCTTAGCTTTTTGTTGAAGGAACTCCGCCTCCTTAGCCATCGCAGCATAATACTCAGCCTTACAACGACGTTCGAGGTCATAATGACCAGAACGATACGGGGGACCAGATTGTACATCCTCAAGGCATTTCCGGGTACGCAGAACCTCATCATGAACATTGCCCCCTTGAGCATTAAGGCTTTTAAGCGCTCTCTTCACTTCTTTGAGAGCAGACACCAACTTAAACATCGGGGTACCAGGAATCGCGGTCACCCAAGCATCCTTGACCACCCGAAGGAAATTAGGAGATTTGGTAAGGAAGTTATTAAACCTAAAAATCCCGTGATTACGGGCGGCCCAACCTGCAGGAAGAAGAACACCAGGAGAGTGGTCAGATAAACTGGCAGGAGGAAAAACAGCAAGAGATCTTCTAAAGAGATCAAACCATTGCCCATTAGCAACTACTCTGTCCAATTTTCTAAAGATACGGGTGGTGGGTTCACGGCCATCGTTCCAGGTGAAAAACTGGCCTTCATGGCAGACATCCTCCAGATCACAATTGCCATGTGCTAGTTTGCTGATAATTGGCCTGTAAAGCTGCTGAGTTGCGGATTTTAGCTGCTGGTTGGCTATCCTCCCTTTGATGATGATGCGCTGCTGACCTTGTACGAAGGGGTCACGGCTGCTGTTTGCTCCCGGGTTTTGAAGTTGCTAATAGGGATTTGCTCCCGGCTGCAGGTGCTGGCATTAAGGGTTTTGCCCTTGGATTGGCATATTATTGTTCCTTTTGTTTTGTTTAGGAACCGCCTTTGTGTGGTTTGCTTGTGTAGTATGAATACCAGCATTTTTGTCTATTAGTTGGTTTCATCGGTTGTATCAAAGTGCTCGGGGAATGCCCTAGCTATTTTGGTTTATCCATAAGTCGGAATAACACTTAGGGATAAATCCGTACTTGTAAATTTTTCTCCCATTAATCCAAATCACTTACTTACCAAAAAAAAAAAAGGTAGCTAGTTGATGAAACCATTTGAAGCTGTCACTTGTCAGCGAGGTCACAGCTGGTGCATGTTTACCAGCATTTTTGTTTTTCTGTTGGTTTCATTCGTTATATTAATGTGATCGGGGCATGCCCTAGCGATTATGGTTTATCCCCAAGTCGGAATAACACTTGGAGATAAATTATTACTTGTAAATTTTTTCTCCCATTAATCCAAATCACTTACTTACCCAAAAAAAAGGATGAGAGATGGGAAGAGGGGGATGGGGTCGAAGCATTCAGAGGCCAGGGAGTAGCAACACGAGGAAAGCGAGGAGAAGAGGGGGCCGAGAGGATTTGAAGAGAACGGTCGAGGGAGAGAGGAGTGGAAAGCCTTGCGGGGAGCCGAGAGGGCGGGGTGGCGATCGGGCAGCATCCACAGGAAACAGATAGAGAATTCCCAACAGGAAGTACCAATTACATAGCAATGCGATCCGCAATACAGCATCAAAGTCACCCAAACAAAGTGAATTCGGTGGTCATAACCGAGCAGTGATCAGAGCACCCAAGCATATTCATACATATGCTTTGAACTTGATCAAATCATCACCCAGCGGCAACTAAATGTCCCAGATCCAGCAAGACCTTAATCATGGGACTGATAAGATCCTTTCATCTCAGCTAACAGGAATAATGTCTCAGCCCCAGCCATTACATCCGAACAGAGAGGGCACCGACATTTGCAAGGATCCACGAACCAGAAATAGCAATGTCCATCAGGTTTACGGAATGGAGCAGCATATAGCAGCATTTTGCACATGGAGCAACATCATACTGCCTCCTTGAGGAGAGGAGCAACAAAACATCACACCAATCTGGGCCAAAGGAGGCCTTGCACACCAAACCAGCATAGTCTAACTATTTGGCATACACCAGAACATCCCACCTAGTAACAAGTAGAGGCAGCAAATGGACAAAATCAGGGGTTAAAACCTGGGGAGAGAACAAAAACAGGGATCCCCAAGGCAGAATAGGGAAACCCCAATCCAAAAAACCCCAATAGCAAAGTCCTAAGAGCCGGAAGAGCCTCTAGATTTTTTAGAGGCAGCTTTTTTCTTTTTTCGGGATTTGGAAGTTTTCCAGTGATCAGAATCCATGCCCATCATTTCAGCGACCTCACTAAAAAAGGTATTCAAAGCATACTTCTTGGAGATCCTCTTGATGGAGCTGGGGGTAAGCACAAGATCATCAACACCATTATATTAAATAAAAAAAACCATTATATTAAAAAAAAAAACAACAGGGTGGCTTTTGTAGAGGATGGGCGGCCATTGATGGTGACTGATGCTCTTGCTGGGTGGTGTTGTTCTGATTGCTTGGAACTTCAAAGGGTGTTGTTGGCGGCCGGCTAGTTTCAGATTGGTGTAAAAGCTGCTATTGATTGCGTGGTTGACTTGGTTATTCTGAAAACTTTGCTGGAACTGAGTTTGGCAAAGCCTTGCTGAAGCTGCCGGATTGATGGTCTAGGTGCTGTGGAGTGTAAGCGCTGGAAATCTGCTGATGGTCGAGCTGTCCTCTCTTTGGAGTTTTGCAATCACTGGCCTTGGTGTTTACCTTGGTGGACTACGATGCTGGTTCCCTTTCTTCTAAGTGCTGTGGCTCTTTGGATTTTTCGCTGATGGCTTATTCGGTTCATTGCTGAATGTTGTGTGCACCTGATTGTGGTGCATCTGTTTGATCACATGTGTTCCCTTGCCGGGTGGTCATCTTGTACTTCTGCTGATGACTTCTCCATATGAAGAGACCCCAGTGCTTTGGCATTGCTATCCCTGCCAATTTTTAAAGCGGTTGCTATCTTTGTGAGCCTAATGTTTGTTCTGTTGTAGAGGTAGCTGGGGTGCTGAATTGTGGTGAATGTTGTTCCTGCTGGTACGTGATTGTTCTGATCTGCTTGGCAGTCTTAGCAGAATTATGTTGTACTGGGGCGATAGTGAAGTGCATGTGGGTGCCCCTGGTTTTTTAGATCTGATGTAGTCTCAGCATGAGGTAGAAGATTTTTTAGGGGTGCTGCATTTCTATCTTGTAAACACTTTTTTTTTTGCTAAGCAAGTATTTTGGATTAATGGGAGAAAAAATTACATAAATTGATATTTTATCTCCAAGTAAATTTACTTGGGAATAAAACATAACCCACTGGGGCATACCCCGAGCAACAAGTACATCCGGAGGTACATAACAAACCTCTAGGAGGCTAACATTTTACAGAAACTATAGAAATTGAAAAATATTACAAGTCACCAATCCAGGTTCAAAATCCACACAGCAATGGAAGTTACAGCAACTTTGCCATGCCCGCCAACATCCAAGCATCCAAGTCACCAAAGTGGATCCAGGATATCTTTTTGCCGGAGTGCATTTTGGTTACAGAGGGTTGGAAAGCGACGCTTTCCCTCCGGGTTGTAATGCAATATTTTTCATATTCTATTGATTTTGTAGAACATTGGCCTCCTATAGATTGTTATGTACCTTGGGATGTACTTGTTGCTCGGGGTATGCCCTAGCAGGTTATGTTTTATCCCCAAGTCAAAATATTTGGTGATAAAACATCAAATTTGTAATTTTTTTCTCCCATTAATGCAAAATACTTGCTTACCAAAAAAAAAAAAGGGATCCAGGATATCTAGCATCCACATCCAGGACAAGCCAAGCCAACAGCAACTGAATACATCAGCAAGGAATATCTTCAGCAGGCACCATCAGCAGCAGAAAACAGCTCAGCAGACTCTTTTTTTTTTGGTAAGTAATTAATTGTATTAAATAAATAAATAGAATGTACAGTCAGTTATGTTTTTTACCAAGTGTTTTTTCGACTTGGTAAAGGAGACATAGGAACAGGGAGACCCTTAAACCATGACAGTAGTCATTAAATAACATGAAAACAGAATCGAGGACGGCCCTCCAACTAATGTACTCCAGTGTCAGTAAATCGCTCCAGCCAAAGGACTCTGGGTATGACGACACCGCACCATCGTCCCATGCACTCCGGAAGAAAAGAGAAAAGGCCCTCCGGAAAAAGGTCAGCAAATACAACTCCGTCCTAAGGAAGCAGTCCAGCCAAGTACGAGGACATACGCACTCCGGATTCCGGAGCCCCCGAGAGGTCCGTCCAAAGTGCGCACGACACTCCGTCCATAGCCACTCCGCCAAAATCAGTCCGTCCCAAGTCAGTCTGCCAAAATGCCAGAAAAACTATGCAGCACTCCAGCCAAGCACGAGCAAGGACGCACTCCGGAATCCGGAGTTCACGAGAGCGCCAGATACAACAGCGAACAAAAAGCTAGTCCGGAAACCGGAGCACACACGACAGCAGTAACTGATCCCGTTTTTTTTTTTTTTTGTGGCAAAGAAAGGAGGATCCGTAATCCTCAACACAGAGGCACTCCGAAAAATCGGAGATCAAAATGCGCCAGAACAACGAATCAACCGGCTCACAAGGCACACCAAACGGTCAAAACACCACTCTGGATTCCGGGATGCCAGAGAGCAAAAGAACACCGGAATCCGGATTTCGTAAGAGCTCCAGAAAATGAAGCGAAACAAGAGAGAGGGAGCACTCCGGAAACCGGAGTGCACAAAAATCCCTCCGGAAACAAAAGCAAGGAAGAAAAGAAAATCGCTCCGGATTCCTGAGTGCAGAAAAAAAAAAACTCCGGAATCAAAGGCTAGGAAGCAAGATTTTTTTTTTTTTTTTAAAACCACTCCGGATCCGGAGTGCCAGAGAAGAAGACACTCCGAATCTAGGAGTTCACAAGAGCTCCGGACAAATCAGCGGATCAGAAGAGAAAAAAGCACTCCGGAATCAAAAGTAAGAGTCAATTTTTTTTATATATAATAAACCACTTCGGTTCCGGAGTACCAGAGAAGGAAAACCTCCGAAACCATGAGTTCTCAAGAGCTCCGGACAAAGCAGCAGACCAGAAGAAAAAAGCACTCCGGATTCTGGAGTGCAGAAACACTCCGGAATCAGAAGCTAGAATGTATACATTTTTTTTTTGTGTAAGAAAGGCAATAAAAACGCTCCAGGTCCGGAGAACACAGAAGCATAAGAAGCCCGGAAAAAGACTCAAAGCAGGTATAACTCCAGAAACGGGTTCCACATAGGAAGAACCACTCCAGAAGCCAAAAACCACAGGCGCTACAAGGTCCGGTTCAGGCTACATCCTCCAAACTACGATCAGCACAAAAGTCATTCCGGGGCAGATTGGAACAAGGAATGTTCCACCTATCCAAGATTTGCCTGTCCTGCACATTAACTGCTTTATGGGAAGCCTCAATCTTCCCCCGGACTGCCGCAGAAATCTGGGAAACCAGTTGTGCTACGTTGAGGTTCCCCGTATCCTCAAACATACGTTGATTCCTCTCCTTCCAGATGAAATAGACGGAAGCAGCAAGGGTAAGGCGAAATGAAGAGGTTTTGAGATTTTTGCCCTTCCACCGATTAGCAGCCCATAAAATATTAGAATTCCAATTAGGGTGGGGCCACCTACAACCAGCTTTTTGGCGCAATTTCCGCCAGACGGACGAGGAAAAAGGGCATTTAAAGAACAGGTGGTCATGACTCTCCGTATCGGACGAGCAAAGAATACATAGCGCAGGAATGTGAAGGTATCTACCAATCCTGTCAAGAGTGCTAAGTCTTTGGCGGATTGCCAGCCAAAGGATAAAAGAGTGGGCTGGGATTGACAATGGGCTCCAGACTAGGCAGGACCACTCCACCACACCTCTCGATGTACAGAACAGCCCATAAGATTTTGAAGAGAAGACCCCACTGCGATCAGCAGTCCAGACTACGACATCATTGAGCGATGGATCGGGGAGGTAAGAAGGCATGTTGCTCAAAATCCTATCAACCTCCATATCATAAAGGTTAGGCCAAAACCACTCCCCATTTCTGATGATATCCTTAACCTTAGCATCCAAGGGCAGACCAGTGATACACCTGATTCTCTCGCTAAATCTTTCATGGAGCGGACCAAGAGGGTGCCAAGAATCCAGCCAAAGGAAAGTGTCATTACCATTACCAATTTGATGGTGAATCTTGCTGCGAAGAGTGACACGGAGGTTCATAAGCTTTTTCCAACTCCAAGGGGCAGAATCCGGAACTTAATAGTCCAGATGCAACGGTCTTTGATACGATGACCATGACACCAAGCAACCCAAATGGAATTCGGGTCCTTAGTGATGATCCTCCAGAAATGCCGGGCCAAAAGAGCTTTGTTAGAGGCAATCAAGTTTTTGATCCCAAGCCTACCCTCCTCTTTTGGCAAACAAACATCCGACCACGCAACCTTAGCAGACATTCGATCAGCAGAGGGCCCATGCCAAAGAAAGGAGCGAAGAGATTTGTCAATGTCTTTCAGAATAGCTTTGGGAAGAATGAAAATGGAAGCCCAATAATTATGGATTGTGGATAATATGGATGAAATTAGTTGAAGCCTGCCAGCAAAAGAGAGCCAGCGATTCCTCCAGGAGAAAATCCGAAGCTGGACTCTATCAAGGAGCGGTTTGCACTTAGAGGCAGAGAGCTTAGAGGAAAGCTCAGCAGACTCATCACTGCATTCCAAGGCAGTACCAAACATGAGGTACTGCTACAGCATCAGCTCACAATATCAGGATGCTGCCTCGAGCATACCAGATTCTGCACCATTCCAACATCAGCTACTGAAACTGGCAACAGAAGAATTCATGTCTCCACCAGCTTCAGCATTTCTGCCAAAGGGATCTTCAAGCCAACCATGGGCCTTTTCAGCAACACCTTGCGGCCATCTTCAACAGCAACAGAAGAGTATTACAGCAACCAAGAATTTCAACACTGGGACCAGCATGCTAAAAATAGCAGCAGGGCAATATGGACAGCAAGGAGCCGCCACAGCAAAGTCATAGCAGCGTTGGCATCAAGAGCAGCGTCCTTCAGCAACAGCAGGTAGGATTTCCATGTAAACAACCATCTGAAGCTACCATTACTACACAACAGCTAACATCAAGAGCACAGTGAAAGACTCTGCCGAAGAAATAGGCACATGTAATAAACTTCCAACCACAACCGTCGACTACAGCGTATCAATCACAAGAGGCAACACTGTGCCAGCAGCATAGAAAGGCTTTACAACACCTCCTACATCAGTAGCTGCTCTTCACAGTACATTCTTTTTTTTTTTTTGGTAAGCAAGTATTTTGGATTAATGGGGAACTTCACAGTACATTCAGACTCAATTTGCATCCAACAATGCACTACACCATCAACAAGATCAGTTCCCAATTCCCAGCATCAACAAAAAAAACCCAGCTCATTCATCAGCTGTAGTCATCCAACAACAGCATATGTAGGAGCCCACCACAACAGATAACTGAATCCTCGTAAGACTACAGCCAAAATCACCACTGCAAAAGCCCAACTAAAGAGCAGCAAAGACTACACCAGCAGTTCAGTTACAGCTAATCAAAACTGCAAAGGCATTACCAGTTCCAAAAAGAGGTGTCACATTTGCAAGGGCATCAGCACAATCGTCTGAGTGAGACCCCTGTTCCAGTGTGCACCTATGCCGATGTGCAACGTGGTTTCGGGGGATGGCAGCAGCTCTCTCCTTTTATGTTGTGATGTAATAAAAGACAGTTGACCTAGTAGAGGTTATTTTGTACCTTTGAGTGTACTAGCTGCTCGGGGTATGCCCCAGCAGTTTATGTTTTATCCTCAAGTCAAGATACTTGGTGATAAAACATTAAATTTGTAATTTTCTCCCATTAATCCAAAATACTTGCTTACCAAAAAAAAAAAAAAAAAAAGAGACCCC